>JAHDVE020010352.1:0-18955 GCA_022606495.2 Halesus radiatus
CCATAGATATACTACAGTGGTTAGCCACCAGATTACATATTTAAAAGAAGAAGGTTTGTTTGGGTAGAATATTTTCAAAATGGAAAACACAAGTAGGTACCTATTTAAGAACTTTATTATTTAGATACATTATGAAAAAATAAATGTTTCGAATGAAATAAAATTTTCAAGTGAATGTTTCAAATCAATAATGACACCCAAACGACAAGCAAGAAGCTAAAAAAAAAACATTTTAAAACACAGCACCCGCGACTGCAAAAAGGCTGAAGTCGTCCCACAGCGCCCATGGCTAATCCATCCGCCGACTAGTAATCGGGACCTCTCGCCCACACGTATCCCCCACGCCCCCACCGAGCGGGCCCGCATAGCCTCGGGTACCGCGGGCGGGCGTCCCCCCCCGGCCGCGCTGCCTGACGCGGCCTGGGGGCACGGCGCGCCCGGCCTTCGCTAATCTCGGACTGGACGGCGGCGGGGCGCGTGGACGGGGGCCGCACGGAGGGATCCCGCAGCCCGACCTCCGCGACGCCGGATTACAGGGGAAGCCGCGCCCCCGGTCGGGAAGGACGACGAAATAGCCGTATTTTAATTGCGGGCAGTGATCGAATCCTGCTAAAACCATTGATACAATAATTTTCTTTTAAATTCATGTGAAATCCCAACCGTCTGGAACCAGTGAGACTATGAATGTTGTGAGGCTGAAGGTATTGAAGAGGAGAAGGAGGTGGGAAATAAGGAAAGTGGGGAAGTACCTAACTATTCAGATCTGGCCACCAAACAGACACCAGCAAGTAAATTTTATTTATTTAAAATATGTTATTTCATAAGTTAGTAATTAAAAATATTACGTAGAGTATATTTGCGGCACGTTCCACAGTTATATATACTTTCAGTATCGCCCTGGTGAAAGATCATAATTCAGAATCGAAGCGTTGCTTGAAATGGCTTTAACCGTCTTTTGTGACCAGATCTAAATAGCCTTTAGTTGGGATTCTTGTGCGGTATTCACATATATAAATTTTTTTTTTCATAAAAAAATAAATAAAACTTTTAGAAAAAATTAAAAACAAAATAAATTAAAATTGAATCATATAAAAACCATTAAAAACTGAACAGTATACCTAATAGTATGAATATAAAAGAAACTAGTAGTGTGTGCCGAGACATAGTGTGTTGTGTGGCGGTCTATTCTCTCTGCCTATCCCTTCAACGAAACGGCGTTAGTAATCACACGATGATACCAATACGTTTGAGTTTTCCTTTTTTACATTGTAAGCCCCGGTAATTCATTTATTTTTATCAATGGTAACATTCGGCTTATCTTGTCGGGGTTTCTAGCATGGAGCAACTTGACGAACGTAAATATCTCCGATACCGAATACCGAAAGTAAGTAGTACATTTTTTAATAAACGAAATAAGGAATAAGTTGTATTAAAAAAAAAGTTGGTAGAAACAATTAGAGTAAATGGTTCGCGGATTTTTAATAAGAACGTTAATTTTTTATTTATTGAATATGACATCTATAACTCTCAATGAAAATATGGAATTTATTCCACTTCAAGATGACCTTGCAAACCCAGGAAGCCTTTTTCTACTGAAGGCGAAAGACTCCTTCTATCACGACACTCCCCTAAGGAGTCTTGGCGAACTCAGTGGCAGACCTCGGACATGTGAAACAAGCACCTTGTTGTAGACCCTGGTATTAAATTGCTAGGGTTCTCTCTCCCTCGGAAGACGTGGACCTTATTAAACCGCATCCGATGCAGTCACAGCCGTCGTGGGTATATGATATGTGAATGGGACCTAAAGGATTCCGAACTTTGTAAATTTTTTTTTTTTTACAGTAACTCCACACAGGAGACCAAGGAGGAAATAATTTCCCTAAAGGCCTATATCATCTTTGGGGATGCTGTGTGGAGGAAATGTGGACATATTCAAACAACAGAACACATCGTATAAGAATGTCCTCTTCTCTAGTTTCCCTATGACACATCTCTATGCTGAACCAAGTGTCGACTGGCTGAATAACCTCACCATCCCACTATGGCCTCCACCGACTCTCCTCCACCGTACGAGGAAGAAGAATGAAAATATGTAACGGAAGAAGACACAGAAAATAAAAAGATACGGTCGGGACCGAGACTCGGACTCAGAGCCCCTAGCCTATCCGGGACTTGTCTCTCTACCAATTGAGCTACAGAGGTCTTGTTGAATTCAGTCATTTCTATCAATCTCATACTTCTGTTGAGAATTATTATCAATATTATTTTTAAATAATTTCCCATATATTGGCTGCCATCTTTGTATGAGAGCACAAAGTTCTGACCGAACGCGATGGCGCCCACATATGGTGCCTCGAACATATGGTACCAATTCATTTGTTTTTACGGAATTAAAACTTTAACGCTTTTTTAAACAATGAAAAAGTTTTTTTTTTAAATACTGGTATTTAAAAACATTTATATAAATATACGGAGTTCCTTATGCGACGATCCTTGCAAGCTGCAAACTAGGATTAAAGTAGTTTCCTTTTCAAACGCGGTGGCGCCAGTAGCTCTAGTAATGAGTACTGGCACAACCGGTATATGTCCTGAGGTCAGTGGATGAGTTGACATCGCGTTTGGGTCTCACCCAGGCATCGTGAGTTCAATTCCTCGGCTGGCTAAGTCCTCCATTACGACACAAGCAACATCTTCCGCTTACTGTGATGGTAGTAGGAGATTTTCAAATATTGTCAGGTTATTCGTAACCAGGGAATATTCGTCTTTCTTTAAAAAAAAATCGTATTTGGCATTTAAAGTCTAATTAGTGGGAACCTAAAAAGTACGTGTTATTTTTTACTAAATTGGAGTTATTTTAATGGAATATTTCTGAAAGGGGATTTATTTTTCAGCAAAATTAGTGATATTTAGCGAAAAAAGTGATTACATGTTAGCATTTTAGTATTTTGCAGCAAAAAATGTTGGAACGCCGTATTTTTAAATTTTTTTAGCTAGGTTTTTTTACAAAATAATCAAAAAAAAATTAAATGAATAACAACAGTACCTACAAGTTTTTTGACGTCAAGTTAACTGTGTTCTATTTAATGGCTATTCAAGCTTGTTAAAAACATACAAAGAAATATTTATCTTCTTCTTCTTCTGTTATAGAGCCTTATATTAAAAAGATGGGAGAGGGGGGCGGGGGTGGTTTTTCGAAATTTTATGTAGACCCTCCTCTTGTTTTGTAGGTCAAGTATGCAAATTTATTATAAAACTCAGAATCAAACTGTAGATTTGTATACAAAACAAACACACACCGCGTGTGTTTGTAAACAAGCCAAACCAATTTACCGCTGTATTACTTAAATTGGCGGCACGCCTAGCTCGCCCCCTTGTTTTAGTTTCTTCCCCTTGCGTATTAAGGCATCTTCTCTATGTAGTATTTGCCCTGTGGTTGCCATATTAAAATCTATATCATAGACAAAACATGTAATAGTTGTAATATCAATAATATAACGACTACACAGTCGGCCAACATTTCAACTACGATTTCCAAACTTATAATGCCATTTTACCTAAAATCTATCTATCTACCGAAGTTTATAATTCACACAGTTCGTTTCTCATTAGGTACTCATAATACCGGAAATAAATGTAACGGATAGCTGTAGCGCCTGTTTTACCCCCTATTTTATTTTTTACGCACAGCCTGCGTTAGATTGCAGCGCAAAAAAATATAACAATTAGCCCAGGTTATACACCGGATTACATGCATTTCGCTATTGAGATGATTTTTCATGAAAAACGGCGCTATACAAATTATCCAATTATTACTATTATCGACATAATATACATAATGCATATTTTTTTATTTGGGGGTTAGTTGGATATTTAAGTATTTTTTGGTCATTATGAACATAGTTCAGTCATGTTTTAATATTCGCGCAGTACATCCATCGGGTTCCCCTGTCGAACTCGTACTGAGCGGCCAGTGTGTGGAAGCCGGTTTGTGCGAGTTTGGCCAACCATTTTGAAGGTTGAGCCAACTAGTTCGCCACCGGAGCGATCTCGGGCGAACTCAAGCCAACGTTGACCCAAAGCATACGAACTATCCCTTTACGCAATCGCTCAAACGTTCTAGTTGGGAGGTTGGGTGATCGTGTAGTCATGGCATAACATTCTATTGAAGTATAAAAATCTTAGAGTAACATTATTACTCTAAGATAAAAATAGAGTCTACGTTCCTTCCAAAACCAATGCAAAATATTGTTCTAGCGCGTGAGTTGGAAAGGGGGGGGGGAGGTGACCGTCCGTGTCACCCGAATCCTTCCGACCTCGAACGAACTTAACGAACTGAGTCGCAGCATGGCTCGCTACGGCGCCGTGGCCCGGATCTTTCGTTACCGGCGTTTTTTTTAAACTAAAAAGCCAATTTATTAGAATACCGATTCTGGTAAAACAGACGAAAAGTTACAACATTGCTTTTTATATCTTTTCCAGAAAGACATATCCAGTCGTGTAGGCATTCTGGAGTTTTTTTTAAATTTATTTATTTATAGAGTACATGATATTTAATTAAGACTTTTACATAGAGTGGATACATTAAATCACCATACTTAACTAGGCGGCCTGCCTGTTTCATGGTGACCAATGGAGTATAGTTACTTTGTATGAAACCTAGCGTAAAAATATGGATTTAGTATACATACATATACACACACATGGAAATACGCACACATACACATATATCCCCACACATAAATAATACATACAACAAGAAACAGGCTACTAACGCCAACATAATCACTCGTCAAAAAGTCCACAAGCGCCTTCCTGAAACTGTGGTATTTGGCTATTGACTTTATTTCGATTGTTAAATTATTGAAGATTATAGAGCAAGGAAATTAAATTGTGATTGTGCCATAGAGGTTTTTATTGCTGGATTAATATAATTGGTTTGGTTGGAATGCCTACTATTATAATTGATTAAAAAATATGTTAAGTTATCATTGGAGATCCATACCAGGCGAGCACTTGTAATCCACTGCAGGGTTGGTGTGTCCCCTAAAAAAGCATGTGTGAAAATCCATTTTCGGGGGGCGGAAGGTGCAATTTTTTTGTAAATATATCAAAATTGAGACGAAAGCAAACGTTGATAACACACAACACAAAATTTGAACACTGGAATTGTTTTTTTTTTCAACTGCAGTCATCACTTGCGTGTGTCGATTGCAATGTAATTTTTACTTGTGGGCTCTAAGAATGCTTTAAATTCGAGATAGGAACTGATCTCTGCTGACGCAATTCGAAGGAAGATACTCGTGCTCCGAATGCAGTTAAAACCTTTTGCGGAACAAATGCTGCAAAATTCGAAGAATATCATTTTCTTGTTTCAAGTGGAATTTAAATGTAATCTTGTTGTCTCAACCAGGAAATGAGCGGGCTGGCACCATCATCCATCATACTTGACTGATTTCTGCGTAAGAGATAATCTTACTCAGAGGCAACTCACGCTCAGGTCGGCCAAGTCTTAAACTTCGAATATCCTGGTTGAATCCTATAGTACGATTGCTGCTAAATTTGGGGACAAATCATCATTCAGACAGAACCGAGTAAATTAAGGTTATACACTTACCCGTGAAGAGCTGCGGATACTTAGAAGGATAAATTATGGACTCTCGCAGGGTCTGCTTGACCGACTCCAAGCCTGCAATGTCCTTGAACCCTGAAGACAGTCAAACCATTAATAATCATGACTATAATGAGCATCTCCAGCACAGACCAAATAATGCACAGGGATGCCCTAACACGCAAGAGAAAGAAACCAAAATAAGGAGGGCGAGGGGCGATCTAGGCATGTCGCCAGTTTAAGAAAGACAGCAAATAACTAAAAAGATTCGGCTTGTTTCCAAAAACGGAATATTTAATTTTATAATTTATTTTTAATCATTGAAGATAATATTAACAACTTTCAAAATGAAACAAGACCCAGGACTTCACAATCTAACCGGGACCATGCGCTCTAATTCACTGAGCTACAGATGTCCTAATCCGTCCTTTAATTTTTATCGGTAACATATTTCGATTTCTAAGAACTGTCAATTTCATCTTTAATAAATTCTCATGTATTTTCGGCTGCTAACTTTTTTCATGACTACAAGATTATATCCGAATTTATTTGTAATCTTTAGATTAGTGTCTCGGATATACCTATCCGATTTTTATTTATATGGGACATCAGTTGACTTTTTCATCAACTCTCAAAATGAAACATGAAACCGAAAAGACACAGAAGAGAACTGAGTTTTATAATTTGCTTCCCGCAGTCGAAATCACTCAACAGAGATGTGGACGGCAGTGAACTAGGCTGGTGCCAAAATGGGTGTCTATTAGTCTGTTCTCTCTGATGTCAGTGATTTCAAGGTACACATTGGCACTAGTCATGGCCAATTTCTACCTTTGGGTCCGGAGCCAAATACGCTCTCTCACGGAGGCCGTCCAATGACGGTTGAGGGGTAAGGCTCTCGCTAACGAAACCGGAAATCGCGGGTTCGAATTCCGGTGTGCGCCAGATCTGAATAGCCAGGTAATTTCCCACCTTCCTCTTCCCCACCTCTCTCCACCCTCCCTTACCTTCATCCTCACAACGCACCCCAGTTGGGGATGCCATACTCTACTCGCTCCAGACGGCTTGGAAGCAGTTGAAACTCTTGCGAGGTATTCACGTAATATTTTTATTTATTAATATTGATTATTTATTTGTACAAAGCATTTACTTTGTGGCTTGCTATAATTATAATATAAACGCATAAATTTGTTTTGAGCCACTTCAATTTAATATGATAATCGACCGGTTTCAGAAGTATCCTGTGTTTCAAATTCCTGTAACTCATACTACTTTTGGGCAGCGGAATTTTAGGTACTTGACCTACTGTAATTATATTATTTTCTATTTTGCTTTTTATATATCTACTTTATAAACCACTGCACACTTACATTATTATATGATACGTGTTTTTTAGTTATTGTTAAGCTAAATTACAATAAAGATAGTATTATTATTATTACCCTTCCTTCGTCAGGACTAAACTTAGATACAAAATAATGACAGACATACATGAATATTTAGGATTTGGAGTGGGAGCCGTCCTAAGGGGAAAGGATAATTAGGGGGTTTTCACATCTTAAATGTTAAATAAATATAATTTTTCAGAGTTTGCAAATCATTTGATTTCTACCGATTATATTTTTAATAAAGATACAGGAGTTCAAATTCTTCCCCGTAATAATAATGGCAAAAAAATTATCATTTAGAAGCACTGGAAATTATGAAATCTTAAAATATTATTTTTAGTACATTGAATAATCAAATAAATTTTTCGTACAGTCGTCTTCTAGATATTTTTCCAGAGAATCGCTTTGTTCCTCCAGAAAATCCCCTAATTATCCCTTTCCCTTGGTCGGCTCCCACTCCAACGCTTAAATACTCATGCATGTCTGTCATTATTTTGTACCTTTGTTTAGTCTTAATATATTCCTGACCATGGAAGTGTATTTTTTTGGAAAGCAGTTATGAAGTTGTGATTTCTTGCTTGTCGTTTGGGTGCCATAATTGATTTGACAGCGAAAGTAATGCCTCGTGACGACTATTACTATCTCTAAACAAAGAAACAATTTGAATAAAATATTTATTTTTTCAAAATATATCTAAATAATAAAGTTCTTAAGTGGGTACTTGTGTTTTCCTCTTTGAAAATATTCTACCCAAACAAATCTTCTTCTTTTGAATATGTAATCTGTTGCTAACCAGAGTGGTATATCTATGGGTTCACCTCAATACAACATGGCGGGTTCAATGTTTTTCATACTTACTTTGAAAACGTTATAGCAACGGCTTTACGCATTGGATTTTCAAACTTCTCTCTAAACATTCCTGGCACTAATAAGAACAATGAGTGGTATTTTCAGCGAAACTGGTTGAGTAATTTTCGAGAAAATCGAGGACACACAGACAAACATTCATTTTTATATATAGAGATTGAAGTGGTTCAAAACAAATTAATGCGTTTATATTGTATTATATTTTGACGGCCTCCATGGTCGAAGGGTAAGGCTCTCGAATACGAATCCGAAGGTCGCGGGTTCAAATCCCGGCGTGCGCAAGTAATTTTTATTTAATTAATTTGTTTTGTTTCACAATTAATTAATTTTAAAATAATACATAGTATATTTGCGCACGTTCCAGAGTGGAAGATACTCTCAGTATTGACTGGTGAAAGACCACCATTCATAATTGAAACGTTGCTTGAAATGGCTTTTAGCCATGTTTGGTGACCAGATCTGAGTAGCCAGGTATTTCCCATTTTCCCCACCTTCCTCTCCCCCTTCTCTTTCCCCTCCCCAATACCTTCCGCCTCACAACATTCCCCAATTGGGAATGCCATAGTCTCACTGGCTCCAGACGGTTAGGAGCAATTTGGGACTATTGTGCGGTATTCATAAAAAAAAAAATATATATATATATATATATATATATATATACATATATATTATAATTACCTGAACATTGCACTACAACCTGTTCGGCCACTTCATCTGGTAAAGAACTATCTGAACGATCTTTACTCTTCTTTTCAAGTACGGTTATATTTTTATTATTTTCAGAAGTCGTAAAAGTTTTTTGCTTTTCAATAACACTTTCTTTTTTCTTATCGCATTCTTTGCTTTTCGCTTCTAATTCATTCCAGAAGTTATTCTCTGCAGTAAATATGTCTTTTAAATTTAATTTATCCTGAATATCAGATACTATTTCGTTATTAATTTTTCCATCGCCATTTTGGTTTTCAACTATCGCAAGAGAACGAATATTTGAAAACTTCTTATCACTTTTTATGACTAATAGCTGACGTTTTGGAAGTGTTTCTAACGATGAACTCGAGTCTTCGCTTGTTAAATGATTTTCCTCTTGATCACAACACGATGAACAGTCTTGTTCAAGAAATAGAGACGTTTTCTGCATTCTCACTTGTTCCAACGAGAAAATTGGAGAAGAAAAATCCTGTCGAACAAAAAAATTTACATAAAATAATCTTGAATTATTTATAGGTATAAACATTGTACACTTCTCATTTTATTATATTTAGGTCAATACAATGTATAGTATTTGTAATAATAATAATTACCATTGTATTTAAAAAGTTTTGTTATTATTAACAGATTTTAGAAGTACGTTTATTAAAAAAATAATACGATTTGCCTCTAACTAACTTATGGCTAATTACTTGTAAAATTCACAACCATTAATTTCGTTTTAAGTACCTACTTCCGTAGTTTCTTTTAAATTTAATTTTAACTTCGCTGCGAGTCTTTTAGAGGAAAGTAAGTAGTGAACCTGGGTTTTGAAGAGACCCATGTTTTAGTAAAAAGGAAACATAAAGGCCTGTTTATTTTGGAAGATTTTTTTTTTGTGTACTTTACCTATGCTAGAATTAATTTCTTGAGTCCTGAGACTAAACCACAGTTCGAAGTTTCCTTGATTGTAAGGGAAGTTTTTTTTCTTTCTCCTACGTAGTGTCTTTATTCTGTGAAAAAGTACTTACTTGGTAGCGTATTTTGAAAAACATTATTTTAACATTTTCACTATGGCAACATACAAAACAGAACACGGCAGCTGTCAAAGTTATTACAAATGTTGTCCTTCGCCAGCTGATGTTATTCATAGTGAATTAAATATATATTTATTTTAGGTAATAATGGAGAAAAGCAACGAAGAACTGTTGCAGGAAGTGGATAGAAAGATCCACTTCGGAGAGGAATTGATACAGAAACTCACAGACGTGCTTAATGTCGACGGTGTTACGAAACTGCAGCGAAAAATCAAACAAGAAATCGTCTTTCTAAAGAAGGTTCGTCTAGAAACTTTATTTTGCTAATCTTAAATGATTTATTAATCATCTATGCGTGTAAATTAAAAGTTTGATAAACGTTGTGACATGATTTTAAATACAAACCTGTTGATCAATAATGTTTCCTAGCACATGTAGCCTTGACAGTGTATAGCCCTTCACAATTCACGAAAATACCAGTTATGAATGTTGAACTGCAATACGGTCCCTAACCCTATATGTTAGTCCTTGTGCTGTATACATACAAAAATAATTAAAATGTATGGAATAACATTGTGTAGATATCTATTTTTTTTAAATTGGCCAAGATTATTTCCAAAGTTATATTGATTTAACTACTATTTTTATTAAATATGTTTATAAGCACGTATTTCTGAATACACAAAATTTTGTTTTCAAACCATTTTTATCAGTCTAATTACGACAACTATTTCTGTCACCGGAGAAGCAAAATATTACATTTTGGTATTTTTAATAAATCGGGAGTATATAAATTAATTTGTAACGATTGCAACAATTTTTACATAGGAAAGACTTCTAGAAATTTCGGTATTAGAGTTAAGGAACACCTAAGGTGTTTAAATAATAACTATTCTGAATTTGCTAATCATATTTTAGAAACCAATCATTCTCTTGATATAAATAATGGTTAAAAATGTTTACATACAAATACAACCGGTTTACGATTAAACAAATTAGAAATTTTAGAAATCAGAAAAGGTGTTAATAGAGAATTAAATTTAATAAATTATCAAATATTTAAAAAAAATATCTCTCCCTTGAATTTATTTTCATATTAATATTAATAATAATAATTTCTTTTTTAATTACGAATATAAATTTGTTATTTAATGTTTTGTAATAATTTTTTATTAACATTTTTGATTAATTTCTTACCTACTTTAATCATTTCTTGTTTATGTTTATAATTTGTCTATTCATACATTATTGTGTTCTACATTTATCATTTGTCTATATTTGACAGAATTATTTTTTAGTATTCTATATATTCCTGATGAAGAAAGTATCGCTTTCGAAACATGTTGATATCTGTATATATTAATAAAGTTGTGAATATAAAGTAATTTTTTGATTCGTTTTTTACATTTTAATTTACATTTCGTAGTAATTAAAATTTCAATACATCGTGTTCCCCTGAATATAACCAGGAGCTGGGGGCGAACGTATCTATTGTTAACCATTGATATCCCACATCCCCTTTAAAACCCAAACCATGAACCTATGAAACAGCTCATAGGTTGTTAGGGGTATTAGTTTGGGTTAGTTAATTTATTTAAAAAAATATGCAAAAAAAAAAAACTGGGCTAGAAAACAGGAGAGTGGGGTATCTGTTTTTTTTTCCGACCCTGAGGGAATTAATTTTCCTTAAGGCCTATATCATCTTTGGGGATGCTGTGTGAAGGGTCTTTTAGAGGATAGAATGAGTGAACCTAGGTCTTAAATAGACCCACATTGTAGGAGGGGGGAAACCCAGAGGCCGGCTGATCATTCCACAGCCGAGCTGTTGAACACAAGAAGGAGTCGTAGAGCGACCTGTTCTCATATGACAAATGTCAACCATGTGCAAATGTTGAGCTCGAATTTGGCGAGTTTCCTGACTATGCACCGGTGCCGAAGGGATCAATGACGCTAGTTTCTCAGAGCGTCTTCCATTTAAATACCGGTAGAACAAGAACAGCATTCCAACCTGACATCTGTGCTCCAAAGATTGCAATCCATTTGTTAAGAATCCATTGTTTGCGAATCTATCAAATAGACTGCCCGATCGGCACAGAGTCAAGGGTTTTTTTTTTTAGATATTTTGGGGCTCCTGACCAGAGGTGGCTGCCAAATTCTACAGTGAGGCGCACTTGCGATTTGTACAGGGTCAGCAATTGTGTACTATCTGCAGTATCTGCGGGCTCTGTACAGTATGCTCAGCTTCTGAGAGGCTAACTTTACTCTGGCTTCGATGGTGCCCCCATACCTGAGCAAGAGCGCTAATCTGGTTCTTTTTAAGGCTGATTCCTTATCTTTTTACTTTGGCTTAAAAACTACTTGATTAACTGCGAAATTCCGGAGAGACATAGTATAAAAATCCTAAACAGATTGTTAACAGATTATTTGAAAACACAAAATTATGAAATATCTTCAGGTGACACAAGGTTCTGAACCAAAACTTTTAAAAACAATTACATAATATTGTAATTCATTTTAATACGTTGTAATTTTATTATGAAATATCATAAATACGTCCTTTAGGGCAGTATTACATTTTGTAAAAAGGTACCTACCTCACTAGATAGTAATGACCTTTTTTGTCACTAATTCTAAAAGTGACATTATTCATTGTGGGTAATCTATGCCGAACGTAGAGGTGGGTCCTTCCACTTATTTTACAAACTCAGTACTAATTCCGAGTTCAGTCACACGGACTCGATTTCTCTTACTTGTTCCTTTGTCGTTTTCGGTCCACTCAGGTCCGCCATTCCAGAAGCAAAAATCGTTCATATTACACTATTGAATAGTTTCTGACTCTAATACAAAACCTTAGTCATTCCATGAGTGTGAGTTCGGAACGAGTGAGTCCAGATTTGTGAACTCGGAGTGAGTCCACCACCTTCAGAATCGGATTCATTGCTGGAACGACTCTCCTCTATGCCGAATTGCCCAACATTGTTAAGTACTATACGAACATGTCAACTTCTATATAATGTTTACTAAGTAATAATGTAATTGGTAACTTACTTAAAATTGAGTTTTTCTCTTGTTAAAACTACACAAATATTGATATGTTTAATGAATGTCATTCGCTTAACAACAGCTGACATCCGAGACAACCGGAACCGCAATTAAGCAAGAAGTTTTTTAGCCTAAGGAAAAAAAGAACGAGAATTGCGCTCTTGCTCACTTAGGGTTACACCGAGCATCTCAATGGAGGGCTTGTTGAGGAGATTAATCAATGAGATAGATATTGATCTATGGTTAACCATAGACACGCTCACCCATAGCTCCTGGTTATATTCATTGATACCAATGTGAATTTTCAATATATTCTCGCAAAATGAACACGGCATATTGAAATTTTAATTACTACGATATATAAATTTAAATGTAATATTTTACTTCTTCGGTGACAGATATAGTTATTCCTTATTGTAATTAAACTGATAAAAATTGTTTGAAAATAAAATTTTGCGTATGCCGAAATACATGCTTATAAACATATTTACCCATTTTTTTTTACTTGAGTTGCCTATCCAAATATAAGAGCTTTTATAAAACGATGGCGCAAAGAAGCAAAGAGTGAGAACGGTACGACTCATTCTTGTGTCCAACAGTTCGATCACGGAATGATTTGCCGGCCTCTGTGTTTCTTCTCTCTTACAACATTGACGCCTTCCTTTCCTCGATAAACCTTCAACACAGCAGCCCCAAAGATGACGTACACCCCAAGGGAAATTACTGCCCTCAGGGCATGCTGCGTAGAATTATTATTAAAGTAAAGTTTTACAATCATATAGCACTCTAAATATGTATTTTTTTGTTTTAATAAAATTTATCGAATTTAATTACAATAAGAAGCAGTGGAAGTAATTCAGCGCAATTCGGGTCGCACCAAATAATGCACTTAAATTAAGATTTCTCAAAAATTAATATACACGTAAAAATCACAAGAACAACATGTCGCCATGTTCAAAGTTATATGATTTTAAAGTTTTTTTTTTGGTCGCTGCCTTTACCCATACGTTTTGGCGGAGGTATTCGAGTGAAGTGTGGTGAGATCTTGAGTCTGAAGCGTGATACTGATTTCTAAGAACTGTCTATATCATCATCAATTAATTTTCCACATAAAGGTAGCAGCCAAAAATATATGGGAAATTAATTGAAGATGATGTTGACAGTTCTTATGGAACGGAACGGGGTAGCAGTAGCTCGGTAAGTTAGAGCTCAGGTCCTGGATAGACCGTGAGGTCCTGGGTTCGGGTCCCAGTTGCTGCCGTTATCTTTTTCTTTTCTATGTCTTTTCGACTTCATGTTTCATTTTGAGAGTTATTAAAAAATACATATTTCAATGAGGTTTCTAAGCTTCAATAAGTTATTCCAAAAAAATTGGATGATGAAATGTGAACTGTCGATTTTCTGAAAATGAATAAATAAATTATGTTTGCAGTTACGTAGTTTGGGGGCGGTGAAGAAGGAGCAGCTGTCCTGCTCGAACCTGCGTCACCTGGCCTGCGTGGTGGAGTGCTCTCTGCGACCCGGAGTGCTCTCCGTCAGCAAGGGTATGCAGTGCCGGGATGGGGGAAAAGTCAGCATCGATGTCATCAGCGACAATGGCCGCGTCTGGACTAAAGGTGGGAATTAACTGTACATGCGCTGACAATTAACAACTATATGAACGTTTCATACATGAAGATATGATGTATGTCTTTCAGATCATGACAAATGACATTACAACATGGACAAAAGAAGACGGACTTCTGATCAGTCTGACTAAAACATGTATCATAATTATCGGCAACCAGCAAATGCTCATCAAACTAAATATATCCTCGCTCTCAGTAATTAACCTAAACGGAACAGATATCTCCTTCTCATCAACAGTTAAAAATGTTGGTATACTTACTGATATAAATCTAAATTGGAAAGTTGATGTTCTAAAGATTCCGTTGTGTGCCGAAGGTAAATGTGCACGCGGCGCGCTGTGCTCTGGCTGAGTCTATTTTCGTTATAACTTTTTTTTTTTGCAAAATGATGTTTTTGTAAATTGTTCTGTCTTACCAGATAATGTGTCTAGATATTTATAAAAATATTGTGTATCTATCATTAGTACTTCCCCCAGAATACCTACTTGTATTCAGAGAAAAAAAAATCCTCTCTAAAATATATAAAAATGTAATCACAATATATTTTAAAAAAACATGTATTTAAAAGATTTCACAGAATAAAACCCAAATGATCTGCGCGTCAAGGAATGATGCAATACTTGCATTGTAATTTTGTTTTAAATTCCAGGCGAGCGGTGTTTCACAAAACGAAATGCGAGAATTGCTATCGGATTTATTATTTTTTTGGCAAACTAATGTAATTTAATTTTGTGAGCTATGAACATTTTTTAGGAAATCACTTTGTTCCTCCAGAAAACCCCCTAATTACCCCTAATTCTCCTTTGGTCAGCTACCACTCCAACACCTAAATATTCATGTATATCTGTCATTATTTTGCTTTTATATTAATATCATCTGAAAATTGGTAAATATCCTCATAGCTCATGTGCAGATTTTTTTTTTCCATTTTATCGTTACGAATAATTATTTATTATGAAAAGAGTATTAGCATTCGTGATTTAGAAGCTTGACACTTGGCCGGTGTCATCTCCAGAAAATATTTAAAAAAAAGTTTTTTTTAATTTTTCTAATGTATTATTTTTTTACCCATTTTTTTGTTGTTAACAATGTGGAAGGTATTATTGGGCGGCAGTGTACTTTTAATCAAAGTGTTGCCAGTCTAAAAAAAAGAAATTAGGCTGATGAATTAGTTTCCAGAGTTTATTTGGGTAGGTACCTACAAAATGCATAGGTACAATTGATAGGTAGGATTGATTATTTTTCATTAATAAAGTTACCAAGTAGGTGAAGGTAAAATACTATGCATGAAAGAAAATCACTTGTTATTTTTATTATTCTTTTTTTATTTGCATAGCGCCGTTTTATAATATGTATCAATACGCACAATCCGAAGAGCGTGTCTTACTGTTTCGAGGTTGACGTATTTAAAAAAAAAATTATCATCTAAATGGGTAAATACTTGCATATTAAATGCAGTTGCAGCGGGAAAAATATTCAATAACGTTGAGCAGATTTATTTTCATTTTATAGATATTTTATTTACATAGTGCCATTTTCTAATATGCATCAATACAATAATAGTAATAGAGTAGGTACTCATTTTATTTTTCAAAATACGTAGGTACCTACCCGGATTATATTTTGATGATTTTTCATTAAAAAACACACCAGGAGAGCATAAGTTTGAAGGTAAAATTTATTGCCAAAAATTAAATATGGCATAAAATAAACAATTTCTTTTCAAAAATATTAGACTTACATAGCGTCGTTTTAACATTAGCAGAGCAGTAAGCTCCTACGTCCCCTTTTGCGAGATAAGGCTCACACTGAACTTAATAGGGGTAGGTGTAGGTGTAGGTGTAACCGATATGGGTATCAAAATATGCATATTGACCTAAAAAACCTGAGTGGTTCAATTCTAAATTAAGCAGTAAGCTCCTAGCCCCCTTTTTGCGAGATAAGATTCACCTTAAACTTAATAGGGGTAGGAGTAAAATTGTATCATATATTTTTTTAATATTAATTTTAAAATTTATTACTGACACACTCCTTGCTTAATCCACATTCAAACACATATATTTGTACACAAGCCGATTAGTTGCATACAACGGGCAAATGCTAGTTGGTATAATAATTCAGAATAAGCTGGTCGGGCATATTTAGCAAAGCAACCTTTTCTTTGCTACGTTTTACTACAGGTATAGCAGTTAAGTAAAGTGTTGCGTGGAACTGTTTCAAACGTTTCGTGCGGAATTGTCTAATGAATTGTGCTCTGCTGGAATCATTTCGCACCGATTTATGGCGAGCGTAGTTATACGTTTTTTTAATAAAACGATTATCCCAAAATCTGCAAAACTATTAGAACCGTTTTGGAACTTAAATGGTTTCACATTATTTTACTCAGCTCTAATGCGCACTCTCTATTGCCACATTTATTTATTGAATTCTTCAAACTCAAGAAGCCAATGTCCCCCAATACACTAATGTGGTGGATTCACTGGCGAATTCACTGATCCACCGGCGGCCAATATCCAGTATCGCAGACGCACCAGTCGAGTTCAACAAAGGACAATGGAATTTGGAATAATTCATATTTCTACTGACACGATTGCGGACTTCAATAAAGGGCAAAATCATCTGCTGTAGAGTGGGACAATGTATTTGTACTACAGTATAAGGCATAATTTTGCAACGATCTACGTGTTGTCATATCTTTGCTCATCGGAATCGCTGACATAAAAGGTGACAGCCTCTTCGCTGTCGCCAAATCAGCAAATTCTTCAGCATAATACGGAGCCACGACCACAGTCTGACTGCCACACTACGATGACACATCTTTCGAAAAGGTCCTTTATTTTCATTTGTACAAAGCTAAATTAATCCCGAGACCGGGACTTACGCAATTAATATTTGGAAGTACCTTATCTTTCGGAAGTATGTTCCATTGTGACAGACGCGGGTCGGATTCCGGCGCAACCGGCCACGAGATCATTTCGTACGGCCCGCTACTACTTGACCAAATAAAATTTCAAAAAGTTTGCAGTATTCTAGTGAAAAAGATTGTTGAATATAAAAAAAAAAATTGACATCAAAATTTTATTTGGGATTTGACTTTACGAAAGATAAAAATCAACCACACTTATTGGTTTGATATTTGGTCGAGGAAACCTATCTTTGTGGTCGCCATGAATGATTTTAAACGGATTCCGTTTTATAGGGTTAGGTACGCAGCCAATATTGTTTCTGTAACGGAAATAGGTTCTGTATTTCTTATTTATTAGTGATTATTCTGATTTTCGAATGCTACGATCAAAATATTTAACGGGTATCTCCACAAACCTATTTTACATCTTCTTTAACTAATTAACCAGAGACGACAGACCGCCAAACAACTGCGGCGAAACGGTGTGATGGTTAGTTAGTTATTTAGTTGTAAACTGGCAATTTTTCTTTTAAAAATGATCTATTTTTGATTTGTCGCACATCGCACAATTTCACAATAATACCCTTTCAAAATATCTATACGAAGTAATTCGTATGACCACAAATTGATGCACGAGTATAAAATGTATGGAGAGCATCTCCTGTCCCGATCCTATCTTCTTCTCCCCCTTCCTTATATTTTGTTTTTTCTTTATCTTGTTAGCTTCATAAATAAAACATCTGTATTTAACCACTGTTAGCACAAGAAACTTTGTTGGCTTACCTTTTGTTAAACTTCCTTTGTATATGAGTATATTTGTATTAAAATCTGTTTGTTAGAAATAAATAAACAAATTATGTATGTATTGTGTTACTCTGCCGATCTCATTTTCTATATATGTTTCAGTGATAGCACGAAACCCCAAATCTCTGTCAGCCCTCAGCGGCGGCAATGCTTCCTACGGAGCCAGATCAGTTCTGGACCAGGCGCATGACTATATGGAGTGTGCGAGGGAACATCCATCCTTCTACCAAACTCCACAGGTTAGTTTGAGGGATTCAATATTCTAGAACCGATACTCGTGCAGTAATGTAACAATTATGAGGACACTGCACCGAATCTAAGAAGCCAGTGATCACGATTTCCAAGATTGCCGCCGCGGAGTAGAGTTGACCAGAGGACAATTTCACCAGCTGCGATAAAGTAGCAACAATTTCATGCTACATATAAAAGGCGTTATCTTAGTTCGTGTAATTAAATTTATTTTTAAAAAATAATAAAACATTAACTTTGTTTACAATTTATTGTTTTATTTTTTTAAATTATAATGTCACATCACCAAGTTACCGCTTCATATGAAAATAATTTAAATTTATATTTTTCAGTCCATAAATACACACTTCATTAATTGACATGTTTACATTTCTTCACCCATTGAAATCGTTGACGTTCACGGCTGCAGTCGCCGCATCAGCAAATTCTTCAGCTTAATATGGAATTACACGACATATCATCATGGAAACAGTCACTCTATCATTTGTATTAGCGTCTTGCAATATTAAATACATTCTTGAATATAATGGTAACAATCACTCTATCATTTGTATTAGCGTCTTGCAATATTAAATACATTCTTGAATATAATGGAAACAATCACTCTATCATTTGTATTAGCGTCTTGCAATATTAAATACATTCTTGAATATAATGGAAACAATCACTCTATCATTTGTATTGGCGTCTTGCAATATTAAATACATTCTTGAATATAATGGAAACAATCACTCTATCATTTG
>JAHDVE020010353.1:0-82925 GCA_022606495.2 Halesus radiatus
AAGCAATAGTCTCGACAGGTCTAAAAATCAAAACTCGCTAGAAAACTCACCGAAAATCACTAGGAACGCATAAAAATGTGAAAAACGATCATGTTATTTTGTTGATTTATGCAAATATTAAAAAAAAAACTCATAAAGTTCGACAAAACTACTGAATTCTCCGAGTTTATCACATACCTGGGCATTTTTGAAAAGCGTTGTTTTGTATTATTAGGGGAATCCTGCAATCCACAACTTGTAACGAGCGAGATAGAGAATCCAGATAATGTCACTCTTCTTTCAAATAACTTGTCAATGTGTTAGACAGAGAAAAAAAACCATAAACATTCATTTCAACTTCACTAACGAAAGAACAGTAAATATATACGTTTTATGTTACATCTCTTTCGTTATCATCAGTGAGAAACATCAAGAAAGAGATATCATATTGAACGTATGCTCAAGTCGTCGACTGTAAGATTAATTGATCAAATTAGCTGATCTAACAGACAATGAAATCTCTGTACATTTATTTATTAAATTTAAAATAGTTCCACTTCATGCGGTCTAATATAAACTTATATATTTTTACATATTGCTTATTTCCAATACTGAATGCATACATAATTTTTATATCCTACTCTCAATATTCTTAATTTAGGTACCTACATTTTTTTAATTCACTATTTACTAAGCTACTATATACAAAGCTACTATATATATATATAGGTACTGTAACTGTAAACAATTTTATGTTTGGGATTTGTTTTTTTTTTGTCTAATATCTTCTTTCTTTCTTGTATGGTATGTGTGGAAGTTTTTATTGTAATATAGTTGTCTCTAAAGTAAGGTGGTTGTAAATTGTTAATATTCTATTTTTTTAATATTCTATAAAGGGGACGGTATTAGAAATTAAATGTTTTATTATTTAAAACAATTAATAATTAGAATTAATATAAATTAACACAACTAAAAGTTCACAGCGTAAGATAATTAAAAAGTTTTTATATAATTCTCATCTAAATTTGGTATTTATATACCAAGAAGTGTAAATTCCTCTCCATTTACAAGCGAATGCTTTTGATGCAATATAATAGTACAAAAAAAGGTCATGGGATTGTTTTAAGTAGGAAACACATTTTTCTTATAACTACATAATTATATTTTTTAGTATTATCTTGGGTTAAACCATAAAATATTTTTTTAATATATGAGAAAATAGCACAATTACTCGCTCATTAGAAGATTTCGCGCAAAAATATTTTTGATATCGCCGATAAAACACAGTTTGACTAAAACTATATTATTTCTAACCTAGCTCATTGATCATGATTAGAAAGGTTCATATTATTATTCCGTTGATAAAGTTAATTTTTCATCTTTGAACGGAATATTTTTATTCCTTTGTAACTTATACGATTGTTAAAAACAATAACCACATATTTTTTTAACAGAATAAATTATGCACAATAATACCACCTTATCATTTTGAGTAAGAGAAATTGTTCTCAAATTAATTGTATTTTGTCAGCGCGCTAGAGGTGATATTTAAAAATCAACATGTCCTACCGCCGAAAAGCAGGGCTCAGCGGTGAACAACGCCGGCGGCTGGACTGTGAGACAGAGAATTCGTAGGTTAGCGTTCTCTTTCCGTCTGACGAACTCCCCCCCCCCCTCTCTCCCCGCACGCCTCAGCCCATGTTAACAATCTTCGTTGTAGGTACCTACATACATATTAATTTCTAGATCAACTTGTATCTGGAAACTGAGAATACATCAAACGGAGCAACGAAAGGAGAATAAATTAATAAAACATATATGATCAACTTGTATCTGGAATCTGAATACACATTCATTTTAGATCAACTTGTATCTAGAAACTGCGAATACATCAATCGGAGCAACGAAAGGAGAGTAAATGAACAAAAAATAACCGTTAAACTGGAGCAAATTTGTTATATTTTGATGACGAACATACCGACTGGGGTCAGTTGCAAACTGACAACCTTGGTAATGATAAAGGCACTGTTGCCAACTCGTGCAGATGTATCCCACCGGAGCCAAGATAAACGGTGTTAAAGGTAGATCAACAAAGGTCATGTAAATCTTACTAGATCAACATAGTACGGGAAGAGGTGATTATATATATATACATATATATATATATATAAAATATAGTTCTCCCTCATTTTTTATAAGGTTTATTTGTAGCCTGTATATTCTATTCTGTCTTTCGGCATATACACAGAATTCTACCCTCATTGCTCCATGTGCAAACTTAGATCACCATCTCCATCTTGTTCGGTCTTTCATTCTGGATAACTTGTTACAACTTTTCAGAGTTACAGTCCCCAACATCTGATACGCAAAAGCAATAAAAACCAAAAGCTCAATTTTTAAACACCAAAGTTGTATCATGTTATTTGAAATACAGATTTCAGTTTTTCATTTCTTTGTAAAACGCCTTTTTTGGGATATTTTTAATAAAAAGCGCTCTAGTAAGAGGCTTAGGATTGTTACCATTCGTATTTGTATCATATTTAAAGGCTTTTATGTTATTTCTAAAACCCTATATAAAAATAAAATAAAAAAAACTTTTTTTGTTTCCCCCTATAGAAAAGTGACCTAGCGGGGGTGGTAACAAATGGGGGTACATATTTCATATTATATTTAATTATGTATATTTGTCAGCAGTGAGAGGCGCTAAAGACAATTCGACTGCTGGCAATCGATTAATGAGAATTTCGCGATCAGTCATGACAATAAAACCTGCGGTTTTTATTGTTCTCGAGACATTTATCAATGAAAAAATGAATAAATCTATTTTTGTTGCAAAATAACCAAGAACAAGAAACAATGAATAATAATATATTAGCTACCGGAATATTTCCAGCAACTTGTATGTTTATATGACACCTGTCGAACGAATTAGGTTGGCATATAATATACTACCTACATTGCCAGCTGTATTGGCTACCTTTTTGTAAATAATGACCTAAAGTGTAAAACAGAACCTCGCACAAGAAAAAGTAGCTTTACATTGTCTAAATAAATCGATTTCTGTGTGGTTTCTTACTAAGTCGTATATATTTTGCAATAGATATATTTCTAATATTAAAAATAAGCTTAGCAATCATAATATTCACAAACGTCAAATAATACTTAAGCTATAAACTGAATGTGTGATATTTGATACGAAAAGTAGTTAGGTGTTCAATATAAACTCTGGAAGGGATTAAAGCATGTATTGATTACTAGATTCAATGAGAACAAAGTGGACTGACTTTTCGCTGCGCATAAATGGGTGTTAGGGCAAATCCCACATGCTTTAGTGAATATTTTCTATTAGCAACATCTCTATCGAAACTTTTATTACATAATAAGTTTTATCGAGGACTGTTTACCCTTTTTCCATAATATATAAATAGATACATGGGCCACTGGGATTACCATACCGCCAATGGAAGAGTCGGAAATTTTCGGTGGCATAATTCGTTAAGTATGCACTTTGCTGAGTAAATGTTCCATTTATGGATGTGTTTTGGGCAAAGTTAACAGCCTGTCTACCTTATCACTTATCAGCAGCCACTCTGGAACATATGTCACCATTTTATTATATTTGTCGAACAAACAATTGAACATTTAGCCGCGCGCAGTATGGCATTATGGAGACTCCCGACATACGGTGGTACAAAACTAACAAAACGGAAAAACATTGGAAGTATAAAAAAAAATATTGATACACTTCATTCTTCATTTTTTTTACATCAACCTCGTTACTGGATGCAACCTTCCTTCTTGTTCCCCCAGTATTCATTTCTTTAGGCCTGCATTTCAACCCTCGCTTATTTTCAGATTATTAGCGCGTGTGTGTGTAGATATATCTCCACAATGGATTTTCATGTGGTTTTTTTTTTCTATGCATGCCTCAATTTAGTCAATAGAAAACATAACATTTTTCATAAAAGTTATAAAAAATACCAATTATTCTTTTATATTTCTGCAAAACTGCTCAAAGCTGAAGAATTATGATAATTTCACTCGAATTTACGCGCATGATGTTTTATTGTTTAATAATTTCTCAAGTTAAATCAGCGTATGGGATTAAATTACGATTACTAATGTTTTCCTTTTGAAAAAGACAGGTTATAACATATTATAATTACCTGTGAAACTTGTACTTTGTAAAATAAAAACATGAAAAAGTTCTGTTAACGAGCAGGTGGATGTCTAATGCGTACCTTAAATCTACTCTTTCCATAATATCATATTATTATTTAGTAGCGAGAAAACTCTTTAACCCGTTACATTAATGTAAAACGTCTAGTCAGGCACCTTTTACTATTAAATAAATAATGTGCGATCATATATGTATTTAACTAAAGCCGAATCCAAATCATCTTAGTATAATATTATGGTAATCAGGTTGAAATAAAAGATACTCGCTCGCCATTAATGCTTCCATAAGTATCGAGAGATGCCCACGGAGTAAGTTCGAATTTATAGGCGTTTAATTCAAATCTGATGGGAAATAATTTGTGACGAGAGGTCGTTGGATCCCATTCGTTACGGAATACATAGTATTTATATAGGGAAACAACGCGTTTGTTTTATGGAAAACTTTTCGTTTATGGTCGATCGAAGATCAATATTGCTGATAGCGCGTTGATGTCGCGGATCCAACTCAATTTATTAGATTTAATATATTCAAATTGGAAAAATAATATACGTGAATTAATTTCGTAGGTGAATATTAAATTATTTAATCATTGAAGAATAAATTAACAAACCTCAATGAAATATGAAACAGAATATTTGCAGCTGGGAATCGAATCCAGATTCTCTGTCTTACAGGACACTTTCCCAATTTATTGAGCTATTGAGATATAGTCCTTTTTATCGATCTCATTTTTCAATTTAGGAATATTATTCTCAATTACTTCCCATATTTTTGGGTGCTGTCTTTTAATAATAATAATAATTGGATTACTTGTATAGCGCCGTTTTTGTGAAAAATCACTTCAAGGGCGCTGCACAAATCTTACTTCCTATTCTTTATCTAATTATGCACAAACAGATACAGTAAACATACTTACCTGGCAGGTCGCTTCACATGAATACAGTTTTATTAGAAAATTAAACTATAGAGATGATATTTTTACAGTTGCTATTTCATCCTCCTTTTGTATTTTTCTATTGATGTTACATTTATTAGAAGATTGGTGGCACAAGAAGAGTTGGCATTTAAGTAAAACTTTTAATTTTTAGGACTGGAAAATGTTTATAAAATGACCTTAAAAAGCGTAAGAAGCTTCTAATGGATATTACCATTTTTTATTTATTTTTTAAATTTTTAGTTATTTACAGTGTTGCGGGCTGTGGACGCATTTGCGAACCGATGCGTGAATTTCTTAAACTTTTTCTATAAGTGACTTTAGGTGAGCACCGGCCGGCTAGTCTAGCTATGCAATTTACGGGTGAACTTCTTCAATTTATGGTCTGTCTGAAAAGATTTTTGTTTTCAATCATAATTGAACACTTTAAAATACCCTCCACACAGCATCCCCGAATATGACATAGCTCACGAGGGAAATTATGAGTTAATTAAAAAAAAGCTATCTCGGTTTGTAAATATATTTGGCTAGAATTTAACAATCATTAAAAAAGGTTGCAGCCAAAAAATATGGGAATTCACCTTTAATAATAGTACACAACTAATGACCCTATACAAAATTCTTTAATGAAAACAATCTTCCCAACAAGCCCTCCATTGATATGCTTGGTGTAACCTTAAGTGACCAGCTCAGGTATGGGGGCTCCATCGAAGCCAGAGTAAAGTTAGCCTCTCAGAAGCTGGGCGCATTGTCCAGAGTCCGCAGATAATTTAATAGTACACAACTATTGACCCTGTACAAATTGCAAGTGACCCCCACTGTAGAATTTGGCAGCCACCTGTGGTCGGAAGACCCTAAAATATTTGAAAATAACCATTGACTCTGTGCAGAAACGACCTGTTTGATAGATTCGCCTATCTTAACAAACTTTGGAACACAGACGTCAGGTGGGAATGCCGTCCTTGTTCTACCGGTATTTTAAAGGAAGATGCTCTGAGAAACTAGCGTCATTGATCCCTTCGGCACCGGTGAACAGTTGGGAAACACGCCAAACGCACGCCAACATTTCCACACGGTTGACATTGGTCACATGAGAACGGGTTGCTTCTACAACTCGTTCTTGTATTCAACAGCTCGGCTGTGGAATGATCTGCTGGCCTCTGTGTTTTTTCCCTCCTACAACATGAGTCTCTCCAATATACAGGTTCACTCCATCCCATCCTCTAAAAGACCCTCCACACAGCATCCCTCAGCACATTTCCCTCTGGGCCTCCTGTGTGGAATCATTGTAAAAAAGGTAATACCAATAATTCTTCAATTGAAATATGAGATCGATGACTAAGTCTCAGTAGCTCGAGAAGACAGAGGATGTTAGTTTGATTCTCAGTTGCGACTGTTACCTTTTATTTTTTGGGTTTTTTCTGTTTCATATTTCATTGGGATTTGTTAATATTATCTTCTTTAATATTTAAATATTGCATTGAGGTTCATAAGCTTCAATGAGTTATTTCAATAAATTGAAATTAAATTATTCGTATCGTCGTTTTGAAACCGTGTGTTCTTAACTCCGGAGGAACAATGAATACTCGTACATCTACAAACCGCCTTGTAGAATTTTTGCATTGTAAATTTGTTAGATTGCAGTGATGTAAGAACCTGTTAATTTCATTAAATTAAGAACCTTATGTAATATAGTCAACGTCACCGTTAAGGCAGGTACATGAAATGGAGACTGGTCTACCTTCATTAATTTAGTGATATGTTATTCTGTTGGTACCAAAACACTTAGGCGTGTATTTACTGACATTCGCCGTTAAACCCCGCTTGTTTTCGGTGACAGGAGAGTTGTTCAACCACTAACTCTTTTAATGGGTAATACGACAATATCAATATGGTACATATGCCAACATATGCAGGTACTTATAACTAATACCAAATTGTATAGAATTATATGGAAGGAATTATATTCTTCCATTTAACTGATCGAGACTTTTTAATCGAGTCATTTGCTGGTGCATTTGTTCCCTAAGGTTTGTTAAGGTTATGAGAATGTTTATATAGCAAATTTATTAGTAAAAATGGCAATAAGTAAATTACTATGTATTATTTTGAATGCTTGTTTGAATTTATAAATTATTAATAAATTAATTAAAAAAATTATTTTGTATTCACCATTTTATTAATAATAATAATAATAATAATTGGACCATTTCTATAGCGCCGCTTTTGTGAGAAATCACCTCAGGGGCGCTGTACAAATATTACTTCCTATTCTTATATTACGTCTATTCTACGAATTTATTATTATTATAATATTAATTTTTTGTTTTACATTTATTTTCTCTTTTTGGACAGGCTATCATTACACATTATTTATAGATCATATAAAGAGATGCAGTTAAATTATCAAAACTAAATTTAATGTTAAATTGGAAAATAAAAAAGAAGCTAATTGTATTTATTCCTTACGATATATTGCAAGACGCTAATACAAATGATAGAGTGATTGTTTTCATTATATTCAAGAGTGTATTAGCTAAGACAAAGAATTATTATCCATATTTTTAGGATAAATAGCACAGAATACTCTTAAAAGGGTGGAGCGGCGGGGAGGATGCTGGCCGGTGGGATTGATCCAGAGGGCCCTCAAAATCTTCTTTGTCTTGGTGACGCCCCTGGGCGGCGTGACGGGATGGTTGGTGTTGGTCTGCACGTACGCCAGGCGCTTGTCAGCCGGCTTCAGGATCCGGAAGGAGCACTTCAGCGTGTCGTCCACTGACATCATCGCTCCTGCATTATCGAATTCCCCGCAGTACCAGTTGCTTCTTGGTAAAGAACTCACACCCGTCCTCTACCACCTGATCCACCCGGCAGATCAGGTCAAAGTCGTGCTTGTTGAGGAACTTGGCCATTATCTCAATGACGAAGGTAAAGGCTCGTTCTCGCCCCAGCTGGCGGTGTCCTTGTTGGGGTCCCAGCAGCCCACTTCCCAGTTGTATACAATATTTTTTACAACCGCCGTAGCCCGAATAACCCGGCTAACTTTTGGCACTTCACTAGTACATGTGTTAAGTGCCTTCGACTGCCCGCCAGATGTGACCGATGACCGTTGCGTTAGTTCGGCAGAACGAAGCAGATTTCAACTCAAAATTTTTGAAATATTTGGGTTTTTATTATAAACTTGATTTAAGCTCGAATCGACAGCACTAAAATTATGTAATTTTTATAAAAAGAACTTAAAAATTATTGCGGTCATTTTATGCTATTTTTACACCGGTAAAATTGATAACTTCCCAATACTTCCAGTAAATCAGGAGCGACTATAAAATGCAGCTGGCAGCCACGAGGGCGCCTAGACTGACAATATTAATATACATAGATCAACATGTTTCGAAAGCGATGCCTTTTTCCTTAATAATAATTATTTTTTCATTGCTATTCTCTATATTCCTGACGAAGAAAGCATCGCGTTCGAAACATGTTGATATCTGTGTATATTAATAAAGTGGTGAATACAAAGTAATTTTTTAATTAATTTATTAATAATGACGCCACAAAGTGAATATCAATCTTTTGAAGAAATTAAATTATTGTTTAGTTTAAAAAATCCTTTTTCCGTAAGGGAAGTGTTCGCTCGCATCAGGAAAGCTGTATTTCTGTAAACTACACATTTGTATTAATTGCCCAGATCATGGAAAAGTAGGGAAGTCGTATTAGTAAAAAGGATTTACTTTGTGGATCACCATAAATATTTTACTAACAGGTTAGTCTGTTTTTTAGATGGGAGAAGGCGCCACAATTCAAGCTTCTGCAGGCGCCATGCGGCCAGCTGTAGATGAGTACCTAAACTGAGTCTTATAAATTAAGGAATTCCATTCTTTAAACGCACTTTTCTCTAATACGGAACTCCAGTGAAAAATATTCTGGCATAAAACCTATATATATATGTAGATCAACGAGCGCCTATTTTAAATATGTAAGTTTTATTATACGTAATCATACCTTGACTTATTTAAAAGTGAATGAAAAACCACCTCATAAAAATGCCCTGTTGCGTTGGTATCATTGGAACACGTTGCGTGGTTGTTTTCACCTAAATTCTTTCGTTGTAAATTTATTCTGTGTTACCGAATGACGTGTGTGTGACGTCACGCGGTTACCCCTACTGAACGCTCGGATTCTGTCCGTTTTGGGGAGGTTTAAAGAGAATCTAACTTTGAGAATTAATTTAATATTGAAAACGAACTTTAAAACAAGGTATTTAAGTTAGAAGGTCATCATCGGAAAAAAAGGACAGTTCTGTATTCCTTTAAGTAGCAATCTTTATGCTCAACGGTTCGCTGGGAAAATAATATGTGTTTTCTTCGAGTTCAGGGCTCTGACAGTGTCCCGAGCATAAATATATTGAAGCGCCCTTTCTCACGTCGAGTTCGCTAATTACTTTTAGCGTAAGACGTCTGTAAACTTGTCATGTTTATTGATATTTTAATGATGTACCGACCCACCGTGGTCGATGGCCAATAATACTCGTTCAGTCTGGAGACAACGGTCCCTGGACATCGATATTTTTCTACAGATTGCCAACCACAAATTGTCATCAACTTTTTAATGAAATAAATATCTTGAAAATTTTAAAAACTTAGGTAAAATGTTAATATCTAAAATCAGTACGTTTTAAAAGGTGCAGCAAACATTGTTCATGGTGACTGTAAATATTGTCCCTAAATAATAATAATAATAGTTGGATGATTTGTATAGCGCCGTTTTTGTGAAAAATCACCTCAAGGGCGCTGTACAAATATTTCTTAACAGATACAGAAAAACATACTTACCTGGCAGGTTGCTTCAGATGAACACAGTTTTAGAAAAAAATATTAATCTACTTCTAAAGGTGAAACTACCCCAATAATTGATCTACTGAATATAGTTTAATGACCCCAATGCCCACCCTTCTGCTTTGATGTGAAAATGTTTTAATAAATTTCATAAAGTCAGTAAATAAAACTGCGTACCAACAGTTTGACATTTAACAGTATATAAAAAATGAGCGGGCTGCGATAATACAAAAGGTTTTAAATGACAACACCAAGATGGCTCATAGATGAATACAAGTTTTAAAAAGCACAATGGTCCGAGTGCATTTGATTTCACAAAATGGTTTCCAGAAATTAGTGGTACTTCCCGAAAGGAGATGATTCTACATCATATTCTAAGACAATTATACATAATTTTTATATTTATTTTTCAACGATTTGCAAGGAAGGTTTATTTTATGTTTCTGAAATTTATGTATCAAAATAGCTATTTATTGGATGTTAAATAAATACAAAAATGAAATGAAATTCACACGTTAAAATTATAACTAAAAACAGTAAAAAAAATCAACGTTATTATTTGTTTACAAATAATTAACTGTCAAACTCAAATGTGAGATATAACCTCTGAATGTACCTACGTGGTTATAATTATTTAAAAATCGGGATAAATCCACATATACTAGTATGTAGATGTATTAATTACAGGCCTATATCCAACATACCATTTCAAAAATTGCTTGAGAAAATCGTTGCCAAACAATTGGTAGGGTACTTGAACTCCGCTGGTCTGTTTGCCAAAAATCAATCTGCTTATAGACAATTTCATTCAATGGAAACTGTTCTATTGCGAATAATTTGAGACTTGATCATCGGGATGGAAGTAGGTAAGTTGGCTTTAGTATCTGTTCTTGATATGAGTGCGGATTTTGACACGGTAGATCATAGTATTCTATTAAATGTGCTTGATACCGAATTTGGCGTTCGAGGTGATGTACTCCAATGGATGACATCTTACCTGTCTGGACGAGTAGCCTCAGTAACTTTCAATAAATGCACATCACCTGAAACTCCCATTGAATTTGGAGTTCCCCAGGGGTCTGTCCTAGGTCCCATTCTCTTCATTTTCTATACTAATCGTCTTGAACACCTCATTCACTCAGCTGGCTTTGAATCACAAGGCTATGCAGACGATCGTCTGATCTATAAATTTTGTTCCCCGGATGAAAAAGACGTCCTAAAAAATGAGGTAATTAGTTTCATTAATACGGTTTCAAGTTGGATGTCTGTCAATAAACTCAAACTTATTCCAGCAAAGACAGAATTTATTTGGATAGCTTCCCCTGGAAGTCAAGGCCTCCTTGATTCCAATCCAATACGTATTCAGGATACAGATATAATTCCTTCTACAGAAATAAAATTCCTAGGTTTCACTATAGACAATAGTCTTTCTCTTAAATCGCAAATTACAAAAGCTGTAAGTTCTGGTTTTTTTCCATCTTAGGCAGGTAAAATCAATCAGGAGATGTCTTCCCTCTGATGGAGCAAAATCACTGATAAATTCCTTCGTTGTTTCACGTATGGACTATTGTAATAGTGCATATGCTGGCCTCCCCCAAAAACAATTCAATAGAATCCAGTCCGTCTTCAATGCTGCGGCGAGAATGACATTTGGTGAATCTAAATATTGTCACATAACCCCACTTCTAATGGACCAGCTTCATTGGCTTCGATGCCCCGAAAGAATACAGTTCAAGATCTGCTTACTGACCTTCAAAGCATTGCAGGGAATGGCGCCAGCCTATATATCTGAACTATGCATCCGACAGGACTTTAGTGATGGACAGCTTACTCTGAGGTCAGCAGATCTAGAAGCTACTAATCGTCTAATTGAACTTTCAAGGTCAAATCGAGCCGTCTACTATGATCGCTCTTTTCGTGTAAATGGCCCTCTCATTTGGAATAAACTTCCCCCAGCTCTTTCTAATATCCAGAAATTGACTGAATTTAAACGGGCTTTAAAAAAAAACTTATTTAAAAAATCCTAATATCCAGAAATTGACTGAATTTAAACCGGCTTTAAAAAAAAACTTATTTAAAAAATCCTACAGTCTATAAATTTTAATTTCTCTTCAATTTATTATAAAAAGTCATTTCCTCAAGCCTCAGGTAGTTTTTTGGTTTCGGTTTCCTCCGTATATGTATATTTTTTATTTTTTTATGTGAAGTCCGTTATTGCTGAATATAACCCGACTCCTGTCTTAAAATGTTACTATTTTTGAAGTAATATTGTGAAAGTGTTATTTTTGTATAGCCATATGTATACTGTATAATATTTTGTAAATTTTTTTTGAATATGCACCTAAGGAGTACTGTAGGAGTAGTATTAAGAATAAGCAGGAATGTATGTAATATGTTAAGAATGTAAAAATAGAATGTAAAAGTAGCACTAATAATCATTTTTAAGTTTATTTATAGTAAAGCGCACTTGAAGTGAAATAACACAAAACTGCGCTATATAAATGCTTTGTTATTATTATTATTCATAAAAAAAAATGTTCAGATATTCCAAGTTGGATACGGGCTTCCTCACTCGAAATTCTGTTAAACAACCGCTGAAAACATCAAAAGACATGGAGTCGCCATAGTAATTAACATTTTTAGTTTCTATTGATTTAATGCCTGTAAAATTCTGCTTATCTGTCAGGATTTAAACTTCTTGCTTTTACGGCAGTTTCCAGGGCCGCTCGAATCGGGACCTTCGTTAGGAAGACTAACTAACCATCACGCTGTTTTTTTTCCCGCAGGGGTACGCAGAGAGGACGGACTGCCGAAGAACTCGATCTCGGTATACACTTCTTGCTTCATTCACATTCATACATTCTCTTCTGTTATTCTCACTTTTGACATGGCTCGACTCAAGCATTTGATTCACTTAATCGTGTCATGTCTTCCTAGGGCGTCCCCGACTTCTTCTTCCATTCATATTCGAGTCATACATTCTCATTACACTCCTTTCTTCGTTCATTTGCTCTACATGCCGAAACCATCTAAGCGTCCCTTTCTTAATCTTACTCATTACACTTACACCAGGCTTGCATTCTTTACGAATCTCAACATTTTTCGCACGATCATACGTGGTTTTATCACACACTCGCCTTAGAGATCTTATTTCTACACCATTCATTCTTCTTTCATCCTTCCTTTTGCCAGTTCCATCCCATACATCAGTATAAGAAAACAGCTTTTGATATTATTGCTAAGGCGATCATTAATCATGGCAGCATTAATGCATTTTGAGACCCCTTTATCCCCACCTGAATGACCTCTAAAATCCAATACTTTTACAAAACCTACGATCGTAATAAAATGGTCGCCATTTTCCAGTATATTAAAAAAAATCACCGTCGCTCTCCAGTTTTCAATGAAAACCATCCGACGGACTACATTGATTAATTTTATCTAACTAAACTTTTCAAAAGCGTTATTTTATGCAGACATATACTATAATATAAATATTTAATCATTGACGAAAATAATATTAACATCACCTAAATGAAAGATGAAACCGGAAAAGGGACAGAAAATAAAAGGATTTTAGTCGTATCTGGGACTCGAACCCAGGACCTCTGCATATCCGGGGCAACCGCTTAACCAACATAGCTAATGAGACCAGTTCAATTTATGTCATCTTCAACGATATCATATCTCAAATTCAAGATTCGTGAATATTATTTTCCATTTTTAATCTCATATTTATTGGCAGCTATTTTTATGATGTTTAAAAAGTTCTCCACGAACACAATTGCAATTAAAAATGGACAATAATATTCACAAATCTTGAATTTGAGATATGATATCGATGAAGATGACATAATTTGAACTGGTCTCATTGGCTAAGTTGGTTGAGCGTTGCCCCGGATAGGCAGAGGACCTGGGTTCGAGTCCCAGATATAACTGAAATATTTTTATTTTCTCTCCTTTTTCCGGTTTCATCTTTCATTGAGGTTATGTTAATATTATTTTCTTCAATGATTAAATATTGCAATGAGGTTATTAAATCTCAATAAAAATAATTAATAAATAAATAATATTTAATTTTGGAATAACTTATTGAAGTTTATAAACCTCATTGTAATATATTTTTCATTCAAGGGTTCGAGTTCCAGTTGTTTTTTAATCTTTTTATTTTCTCTGTCTTCGGTTTTATGTTTCATTTGGAGAGTTGTTAATATCTTCTTCAATGTTTAAAAATATATTACAACGAAGTTTCCAAGTTTTAATAAGTTATTAAATAAAATTCGGATAGGTATACCCGAGACACTATCTAAAGGTAACTTATAAATTCGAGTAGAATCTGGTAGTCACGATGAAAAGGTAGCTGCCAAAAATATATGGGAATTAATTGAAGATGATATTAACAGTTCTTAGAAATCGAAGTATGATACTGAAATGATATAAATTACGGAACGGAATGGGGAAGCTGCAGCTTAGTGGATTAGAGCGAAAGGTTCCGGATAGACCATGAGGTCAGTTTTGAAATAACTTATTGAAGCTTAAAACCTCAGGAAATATATTTTTCTTTCGAGTTTGTTCGAGGGTTCGAGTCCCAGTTGCTGTCGTTATCTTTTTGTCTCTTTTCGGTTTCATATTCATTTTGAGTGTTATTAATATTATCTTCAATGATTAAAAATATTTGAAAAATACTTGTCTTTTGTTTATTAAGCCAATTTTGTCAAATCACCTCAATGGGGTTTTACGAAGCTGTAAAATATCGTATGACTGTAATTTAAAATACATTAAAATTTTCAAAATTTCCTTGATTTGACCAGATTAAAAACTAATTAAATTATAATAATAACCAAATATACCTACCTACAGGACAAAGTTTAACTAGAGTTGATAGTAGACCTACAACATTATTCGAAGAAATAGCAGAGAAACATGTTTATAAATCAATAATTTTTTTAATCAAAAGTTCTCTCATGTCTATTAATAATACCCATATTTCACAATTTTTGCATAATCACAAGCGGCGTGTATTGCTCTATGATAAAAGGTATACTGTATGCTATTTGTAATTGAAGTTTGAAAATATTTTTATGAATTATCCTATCCACTGATTGTTGTAGCCAACTGGTTACATACAAAACTTAATTTTGGATTTGAGGTTAAAATACTCACCTAAACCTAATGATCTTTTTTCATCAAAAAGTATAGTAAATATCTAGTACCAATTAGAAGTTATTTATTTATTTTTGTTTTGCATTATGAAATATAGGCCATAAAAGAATTGATTTTTTGCGATTTTAGAGACACCTTTAACATTATTTGGGAGCTAGCGATGATTTAAAAAAGATTTACCCGTTCTACTTTGAAAATATAATGAAAAAATAAATTAAATAAATATTCAAATAAGCATTAGGGTGGACTTTGAATTACATTAAAAACGATCAACTTACTTTGGAACACAAATTTGCCATAAATAATTTAAAATATCAACCCGAAAATTTTCTGAAATAATTTAATAAATAACACCATATAAAACACATATACCTAAGGACAATGAAAAATAATGTAAACGGAACTTAGTTAAATAATGTGACGACAAAAACCGAAGAGATAATGTATTTTTCAGTTGCTAAAAAGCTTTCAACCCGCATGTTGGTTTTCATTAAACAATTTAATTTTAGGTTAGGTTGGTAATCACGGGTGAGGTAAGGTTAGTTTGCGCATCATATTAAAAATATATATTAGATGCTTCTTAGCTTCGGTGAATGAAACTTGTGTTGATTTTTGTATCCTGGACCCAGAGACGCCATCTGACGGACACATGAGCGTCATCCCTGGTCCACGGACCCCCCCGCAGTCTCTCAGGCCGCAGATGTCTCCGGCGTCACGCTGCGCTCATTGTCAAAGGTCTCATTTCATCCCAGCGTTTTGTTTTCTCAAAATTTGGTTTTCGTGTTGGTGTCTACTATTTTTTCGAGAGATCAGCGGGGCCCGGAGGCGTAGGACTAACGGCGGGATGAATGGACCCTGAGAGATAAAAAAATAAAATCTTGGGATAAAATTTTGATATTTTTGGTGTGTAGATGTTGTATTAATTTATATTTTGTTGTCATGGTTTACACTTTGAGCTTGCATTTGGTATATATGTTTCTATACAATTAATAAATCTATTACTTAAGGGTACCTACCTAAATTCTGTCTTGGTGGATTTAAAGAAAGGAAGGAGAGGGGAAGGAAAAAAGAATGAGGGTTGGGTAAGAATCTGGTGGTCAGTATGTCCAGGAGTGACGGACGTATTCAATTCAATTCAATTCAATTCAACTGTTTATTCTTTTTAAAAATTTTACAAAATTTACATTTTAAGGCATTTTTAAAGATGATACAGGATGTACAACATCCAAAATAATTACTTATAAAAAATAATAAAAATTAAAACAAAAAATAAGTTAGACATACATAATCTCAGTAAATTGTATACAAGGCATACTGGCATTATACAAGTAGCAACAAAGCTTTACGTTTAAATGCAGCTTCATTGATGCTAAATATGTCGATATCCGAAGTGATTCTATTTAACAGCAAGATTGCCCTCCCCACCGGCATGACCATTGGCAATTATGAATTAATAATTGTATGAATTCATCCCTCCCACTGCGGTGCGAGGCGAAGAGTAGAGAGAATCCGGAAGGAGAGGTTGAAGAGTATCCCTCAGTCGGCCTCTCCTGGTCCCGCTGCCACGAAGTTGGTGAGCAGACGCAACCGCCGCCAGGACCTGTACAAATTTCACCCTATGAACCCTCGAACCCCTGCTAAGTAACCAAAGTAGCGAAGCACTTGTGCTGACTTATTGAAGAGCTGTTGGTTTTTCGCTTGAAGCAAAATAGGCTCCCGCTTGTTGGGAATTCAAAAGATTCACGAAGCTCTATGGCACACCCTTTGGGGAATATTGTGAGGCTGAATAAAATGAGAAAGCAAAAATAAAAGAGGAGGAGGATGGTTGAAAAACTCTTCGCTATTGAAATCTTGTCACTCAACACAGAAAAAAGCCATTTTAAACAACGCACATCTATTCGATGCAGGATGCAGGACGATTAGAAATCAGATTTTCTGAAATGTGTTATTCCATATTCCGACACATCCGATAAAATTAACCTCAATTTTATAGGCAATTACAATCCGCTTTTATAATAATAATAATATTCGAATGATTTCTATAGCGCCATTTTTGTAAAAAAATCACCCCGAGAGCGATATACAAATGTTCTCTTTTTTTATGCTCTATCTAATCACTAAGTATAGAAAATCTATTGTTACTACTTATGGCTAACAAATTGCATTCACTGGTTCATCGATCTGTAATACCAAACTATATGTACAATGCATTTGACCAATGAACGTGATGCCGCGTTAAAATAGAAATATTATTTATTTTATGTACATGTAGATAATATTATACAGGATCATACTTACCTGGCAAGGCACTTGAGATAAAAAAAAACTGTTTATTATAGAAATTTATATACGGTTCTGCACGCAGATGACATAATATTGTAAAACACATGTTATTGAAGATATTATTTACTCCTTTATTATATTTTAGGAAAGGAAAAGTATATTTTATGATGGGTACAGCACAGGGATTTGATTAGAATTAGCGTACTTTAGTTGATACGATTCCCCGAGTTTTCTTTTAATGATAATATTGATAGGATAATTTGTAGAGCGTCGTTTTGTAAAAAAATCACCCCTGGGGCGCTGTACAAATATTACTTCCTAGTCTCAAGAGCGTTTTGATTTTTAATAAATTATTTTATTTATCTTCATAATATTTAAACCATTGATCGTAAGAACATCCGCATATTGCCGGCCCAATTTGCATACCCCTGAAGCAAAACTAGTCGATTTCGTGTCTTGCGAAAGGTTCGTTTTGTTGATCTTTTTCGAAAATGAAACCATATTTTTTTGGTTGGTCAGGTCATTGGGGAAACCTTTGTGCGTCACACAATAACTTATTTCTGGAAGCCGTTTGTACCATCACCACCGACACTTTAACCAACAAAAGATTATGTTTCATCATAAGATTTCACTTTAAAAATGGTTAAAAACAACCATACCCTAAATCATAATTTTTGGTAGGCGAGGTAAACGCTATCGTCAAAAAAATCAAAGAAACCACCCAAAAAAAAATCCAGGTTTTCATTAATAAATGCTTTTGAAAAATTTCATCAATCCCTTCATTTAATAAAATAAATCTAACTAGCCATTACGCCATTTGGCCACTTCTCTGCAGAAGCAGGTAGCCATACACACCACACAACTCTGTCCTGATACAGTTTACTTGCTTTATCTATACACCATTCGACACACTGCACTAAAATTGTTCAAAGAACATATATAATTATTAAAATAAATACCAGACCTAAATAATATTTCCGAAAACACGTGTTTTCTAATATTATTCCCCTTGCGTGTAAAACCGAACATAAATTTCGCTAATAAATACTTGACCGGTAAGTACATAAAATTAATAAGATGTGTATTTTAACGCGGCATCACGTTCATTGGTTAAATGCATTATAAGTACATATACTCGTAGTTTGGTATTACAGATCGATGAACTGGTGAATGCAATTTGTTAGCTATAAGTTGTAATAATAGATTGCCTATAGTTAGTGATAAGATGGAGTATTGAAAAAAATATGTACATTTGTACGGGATCCTTGAGGTTATTTTTCACAAAACCATCGCTGTAGGAATCATCCAAATATTATTATTATTACCATATCTTACTTGGGATGCCTCCGAATTTTACTTCCATCCACTTGCCTTCCACATCTTACCACTGTTCACATCTGTCTTTCTCATTTCACCAAAACATCCCCTTCAGATTCTTGTTCGTTATGCGTGTATGGGCCTTGCGTTATTTTCGTTATAATAATAATAAGAGTAAATTTCTATAGCGCAGTTTTGTAAAAGTTCGCCTCAAGTGCGCTTTACACTAACTAACCTAACCTAATATAATTGTAAAATAACAGATATACTACATACTATATCTGTTATTTTAGTATATTTATAAAACTATGACATAAAATATTCATAAGCAGATGTTATAATATAACAATTTAGAAACTAAGGGTGTAAATAATCAAATATCACGTAGGTATAAATAATAACGAAGCAATCGTATCTCCTCATTCGCAACTTTGTCTTATTACACAGTTAATAATACTACAACAAATGTAACATCAATAGAAAAGGAGGATAAAATAGCAACTGTAAAACTATCATCTCTATACTTAAATTTTATAACACTGTAAGTAGGTATGTGTATACCCTGCATAATCATTTACTTTTATTTTATAACACCTAGTGATTGTTTACGAATAGGTATTTTAAATAATTAAGCATTCTAAGAGTGATTCTTTGCAGTTGGATATTAATTTATTGCTTCGTAATTTGCAACCTTCGGTGATATTTCACAAAAATTAGTAAGTAAGCATTAAACATTAATTACCGACACGTTATTCATAAATTAATACGAGTGGATAAAATGAAGCGAAGTCGGAACTGTAAATCTATGTTGCTTTATATCTCCAATATAAATCTAACCGACAGCCAATAAACTTTACGAAAAAGCAGTTCGAAATTCGAAGAATTCCCCTTTTCCGACATTCCAATAATGACGATCAATCTATAATTGTGGAGATGAAATCTTTCCGCCCATTATCCGGTCAATCCTAGAATCATCTCGAATAAAACACCGTGTCTTATTATTTGATCTGTTTCTTTTAATCGGTGGTCAGGTTGGCTGGTTGACTGGTCGGCCCTGTAATATTGGACAAGTGGCCGAAGCCTCATCAATGCAACAATCGGTGCTACCCGGTGATGGTGATTCCCGTCCAATCGCCCCGAGGATTGGTAAATAAAAGGCTAGGAGTTAGGTCGTCTCGCTGGTTATTGATGCCGAGGCTTGGTGTAAGTTTCAAACGTTTTGTTCAGTAAATTCCTAACAAGGTAAGCTTTTTTCTAATGAATAAGCAGAGGCGGCGATACGTTGTTTTCAAATTAGAATAAAGAATGAGGTTTTTGCTTATGCAGTAGTGTACACCGACAGTGACTCAGATTGATTGATTGATAGATTCAATTCCAACATGTCGTTTTGCTAGGTAGGTACCTTCCTAAAAATGCCATATGTATTGTTAATAAAAAATTGACAAATTTATGAACTCAGTTTAGGTGTAACTTGTTTTACTAATTTACTTCTTCTATTAATAATCTTATTTAACAATTTTTCATATTCGTAAAAGAGATATTTTACCGACTAGTCCTCTTTTACATATTTTTCCAGTGAATCGCTTTGTTCCTCCAGAAAACCACATAATTACACCCTCCCCTTTGGTCGGCTCCCATTCCAACACCTAAATATACATGTATGTCTATCATTATTTTGTATATTAGTTTAGTGTTTAGACTTAATATATTCCTGATGAAGGAAGGGTACTTCCAAAACCGGTCGATTTTTATATTAAAATTGAAGTAGCTTAAAACAAATTTATGCGTTTATATTATAATAATTTTTCATCTCGCATACATTTTCAAGGAGATTAATCAAATAAATTGCAATTGCAGCTAAACTTCTGTAATTGATTAATTGGCACCATATTTGAGCAAAGATTAATATTATTATGATATGCATGATGAAATAATTATTCCTCATTTCACGAGTCGCCTCTGTACCCGAATATTTCTCCCACATACTTCACCGAAGGGACGGACGGACCGAAGAAAAAAAAAACCGTAGGGTCCCCGGTGACTTTAACACATTATCTCTCAAGGGACAAAGGGACTATTGTGCCCTTAGAAACTTAAATTTCTCTCCACCTTTTCAGTCAAATGTTTGTTATTTAGCTTAGAATTCTTCTGTGTGACCCGAATTCAGGCATTTATTTGTCTAATTTTTATAGCCATCTCCAGACCGTCGATCGTTACGTTTTGGAAATACATATTCAACAATTTTATAATAATGGGTGCATTTCTTTAAATTTGAGATTCCACACAATAGATTTCCGTAGATATTGGATGCGTTTAAATATCATCGTTGGTTACTAAAGGAACTGAAACATGTTACTATATTGTTACTATTACTAGTCACATTCTTAGGAAAACCGTAGAGAAATGGAGCCACGCTTATTTCGTTTACGTCTAGTGTTTGTTTTATTGTTAAACTACGTTGATACTTTCGAAGAATCCTATTGATTAGCGAAGGAAAACAGGTGTACTCAGGTAGGTATAGATTTTTTATTAAGTCAGGAGAAATAAATACATTATTATATAACTTTCTTAACTTAACTGCCTACATACATATTATTCTTATCTTATTTTATTACTTTGTTATTTTGGTCACTTATTTTGAGATTGAACAGTTATTTTTAAACTGTCTTTATTCCTTTCTCCTTTTTCAGGATATCGGGAAGAATATTGTATATATATATACGAGTACTCGTACACCCTCATGGCCTATGCTTCTTTTTCCACTTTAGAATGTTGTCTTGTGTGGTGTTCGTGTACTTGTGATGTTTTTTATAAATGCTATATTCGTGTGTATAAGTCCATTTTGTATTTTGTAGATTAATAGGCATGTATTATACGAGTATACGTACATTTTTCTGATTTTCAGCAAGTTCATCTCTTATCAATCTTGTAAAAAGTGTCGAACAGGGTGAACAAACGTCACCGAAATGTCAAATGTCATTATTAGTTTACGATCTATTTATCGCGATTCAAATATTGAACGACAAAGATTTATTTCCGTTTTAGAATGTCAAAACATGTTTATTGTATGTTTTAATAAAACTGAAGAGAAACCAACTATTTTAGTAATTATTAGCTACGTTTTGTCTTGTTTTTTCACTCATCGAGAAACGTCAAATGTACGAAATGAACAATATAATAAAGTCAAGCTAACACACTATTTTCTACATCTTTTTAACACACGTTTGTGAAGTATAAAATGTTGATTTTTTGTGGAATAATAAATTAAAGAAAATTATGGAGATAATAAATAATTATGATTTTTAGTATTTATTTTTTTAATTATTCATTTGATTTATATATATATAGTTATAAGCGTGTAAATATGTGTAATTGGTTGGCAGCCATTATTTCCAAGTTTTTCATCACAAGTAATAGATTTTTCAAGTTAGTTTTAAATTTCAAGTTTTAGTATTGTTTCATTAAAAAACGATCGTATGCATGGAGAATTGATTTTAATATTTCTATTTTGTATCTCCTTGTATTTATATTATTCAATTCAGAGTGCAAACAAACATGCATTTTCAAATGTTAGTAACTTGAAAGAGACAAGTGAGTTAGTCAATTTCTCACAGTTCACAACTTGTTTTCCGAAATAAATACAGTAGGCACCGTCAATATGAAATAAGAAATCAAATGGCAAATAATTTCATTAATCATCATCCGTTCAGGTTGCAGATTCCACGACCATTGGGCCAATGACACGAGGCGGCCTCCCGTTTGGAATACCGAAAATATTATTGATGCGGGTATAATAGTCAGACAGGTACTAGGTAATAGGTACCTACCTTCCTCAACTGATATTTTAAATTCAAATGCACGACGATTCTAGCGCAGGTTAGATGTTGCAAACCTTTTAAAATTTAGCTTTCGTTTTACACAAAAAGGAGAACCTTTTGGAACCTTTACGTCTGTAGTTTAAATTTAAATACCTACTATCCAAAGATGCTAAGAGGCCACCAATTCTCAAGATTTAGAACGTTCCTTAAAATAGCGGATAAGTAAGCGGGTAGGTACGAATATCAAGGTACCCTATTTCCAACATTTCTCCAAATTATTTTTTTATAGTAATAACTTATTATAGCTTATAAACCTCTTTATAATGTTTTCTTAATCATTAAATATAATATTAACAAATCTCGAATGAAACATGAAACAAAAAAGACGTAAGGGTCGTGTTCGTATAAGGTTTCGGTTAGGTTCGTATCCCAGATTCAACCGTTATCTTTTTTTAAATTTTCTGTGTCTTTTCTGTTCTGTATTTTATTTGAGATTTATTAATATTATCTCCGATGATCAAAAAATTCTCTCTCTTCTCAAAACTTCCCAAAAAGGTCACGATGATCATTATACACGAGGGTGGCGGAAGGAGCAAGGGGTTGAACTTATTAATGATTTTAATAAGCAAATAATTCTAAAACAGATGACGCTAAAAAAAGTGTAGACTGCAGTTTCCCCATTTAACTACTTTACTTTGTTATCCGTATAAATTAATATTATATCATTTTTCCAAGAATTGTATTGTTCGAAAATCATTTAAACAGCTTTCTCATACATAAAGCATACTTGAGATAAACCTTCACAAAACTGCGGTATATAAATTAATCATGTATTATTATTAACAATAAAAAAGCTCTCCCGGAATCAGTTTACGATCTCTGCATTACATCTATCAGGCATCAGACAAACAAATAAATGTTCGATGGTTTTAAATCTTTGGATAACGTTTGGAGCGGACCATATCCGAGACGTCCAATGTCCATCAATTACATCCCAGTAGGGGACTGGGCCAACCGTCACTGCATGATCTCTCAGTTCAGGTTCAGAAAATGTCAAAAATACACTGACACTTCATCGAAAGGCCACATCAAATCAAAAAGATGGACACATCCTACCTGAAAGCACTTTCACTTCTTGGTGCAAGGGTCAATATTTGTTTGCATTTCTTGTGATCGGAATATCATAGTCAGGTTGGGTAGGTGCCTACGTATTAAATCCATAGATTTTTTGTTGTTAAAATGATGATTTAAATATATAGTTGTGACGCGTTGTGTCTCGTGGTTTGCAGGGGCAATGTCCTTGTGACGCAGCATCATTAATGATGCTTACTTCTGCGATAATTTGCTTGGTGAAGTCATGAATGATTATGCTCATTGTGTTATTGTGCTGTATTTTGGGGAATATCTTACTCTGTTATCGATGGGTTCACAGCATCGCGTGACATGTGACAATACCTGAGTTGTTTGAATACAAAACGTGTTATTTCATCTGGACTGGGATGCTGATTAATGTACCATTGTGAAAGTATCATCACGAAATAAATCATCTGTATTTTAACCAGTGTATTGACTGTCAGTCATCGCTAAAATTGACAAAGTATGTGTGTCGCCTATATTGTATTTTACGTGTCTTTTTTAAGTGAATCAGTGGAGATCATGATAAATTTGGTGAATTTGTGTACAAACGTTGTGGTGAAACATCACGTCAAGGGTGTCAAAATATTTATCAAAGAACATGGCAACTTACAAACATTACACACATTTAAAAAATAATGAAGAAAATGTAAATACGAAACTGTGCAGTTTATTTTCATAGTATCGCTTTTGTTTGGCAAAGATTACGTAATAAAGAAATATATTTCTTCAAAAGACGCGAAATCAGTTTGTGGCGTCATGGATTGATAAAATAATAAGAATTACTTTGTTTCAACACTGTTAATATATAAATATCTACATGTTTCAGAAACAAAGCTTCGCTCATCAGGATAAACAGTATACTAAAAATAATGACAAGTATAGACAAATAATAAGCAAATAGAACAAATTACTGATATAAACAAAATGTAAAAAAAAAAATGAAAGCAGGTAAGTTATTAATAAAAATGTACAAATACTTAAAAAAAAATACTACGAAATAGTAAATAAGAAATTTTTATTACTATGAATTTTAATAATAAAATTATTATTTAATTTTTTGTGCCTTGCTATTTTATTGATTTTGTCAATAATGAAAATAATTTCTTCATTTAAAATATTAATTAATATTTTTAAATTAATTCATATTTTCAATTATTTTTTGAATTTTTAATTTATTACTTACCTACTTTAATAACTTATTTTTAATTTTTTGTTTATGTGCGCACTTTATTCTATTAGCTTATGATTTGTATATAATTACATTATTTATTATTTTTTTTATATTGATGGGGGGATATAAAATATGTAGATATTATGTAGAAACAGTGGTTTGTACAAATTAATTCTTATTACTTTAAAAACACATTTTCCAAATAACGGTTTTAAAATTAGGTATGTGTCGGTAGGTACCCACCGAGGTTTGTTATGATTTAATTAATACTACTAATCAAGAATTACTGATGAAAAACTTAAAACTAACAGCTGTTAATCAATAATTACGATTAGTTACTTTTCAAATTAATAGTAAAATTATTGTAAATGAAAGTTCTACCGAAGAAAGCAGGTATTCATTGTCTACGAGTAAAAAAAAAAACTTTTATTAAGAATTACACAATACTCATAATCATGAAAACCCATACTTATTTTTTTTTAAATTAGGGAAATTATTTAACTGTACACATTTTGATACAATTAGGTAGTTAATAAATGGGACAAAATATATCACTGAAATAATTACTCTAAACTAACCACCATGCCGATTTACAATAGGGCTACGCAGAAAGGACGGACCGCAAAACAACTCGATACTGGCGTACATTTCTTGCTTCATTCACATTCATAGATCGTCCCATACATTCTCTTCTGTTCTTCTGATTTCTGACATGGCCCGACTCAAGTATTTGATTCACTTGACCGTACCATGTCTTCCTCGGGCGTCCCCGGCTTCTTCATCTCCTTACACTCCTTTCTTCGTTCATTTGATCTACATGCCAAAATCATGCATTCTTTGCGAATTTCAACATTTTTCACCTATTAAGTAAGATGGCTAATAATTTTGCTCGTATCTTTTTCTCACGGAAATATGGGACTTCTTGAATCTGATTAAATTACCCGTATTTTAAGTAAGAACAAGCAACGATAATATGATATCATCCCATATGACGAGAGATTAGACTATGACAAGCGTCTTTAAATCCTGGCTGCGAGTTAATAACATATCATTGCCAGTAATGTCACTCCTCCAATTTGCTTGACAAGGAATTTCCTGCCAAAAATTTCTTAGAAATTGAGCTGTCAGAATGAATATGTGGAGCAGTTGCTCTTAATTGGTAATTTGGTGCAACACTTGGATCCTGTTGAGATAATGTCACAATACGAGTGGATTGAGTGGGCACCCGACACTCGCCACCAGCCACCCGCCACCCGCCACCCAGGAATATAAATTAATCTTTATAAAGATAGTAGTTACCTAGCAACGTATCATAACAGTAACTTAACTAACGTTAGAGTTTTTTTTAGATTTGTAATCCTTGAAATTGTCTTTATTATATTACGTTATGGCAAATGACTTACAAATTTAGACATTGATTGTTTTTGTGTTTAATTCGTAGAACTCCATTTTTTTTTAAATTATAAAATAAAAAAACCAAAAAAAAAAACAAATTTAGACCTTACAACTGCATCAACTGTTAAACTACGTTACAAGTTCTTTATTATTTACATAGATTGATCGGATGAAAACTGCATTTAGATGTTAAAGACTCATTTTACTAGGAGCGGGATTCACGGCAACAGTTCAATATTTTCATATGACTCAAAAGTACGACTCTATTGAACGGCGGTTCTTTTAAAAGCCGGCACCACATATTGAGAGCCGCTCGTGGCTCCCACGACTCCCAGCTTATACTACTCCCAGTTCATGAGTTCATACCCCAGTTCATATGACTCCCAACTCATGCAACATATGACTCCCAGCTTCCAGCGTATAGGTGTAGGTACATAACGTCCAGATGCCAGACTGTCAGGCACTACTCGCGTTATGTACAATGCCTACACACGCGTAAATACGGTAATTATTCTTATCTCTTCACAGGAATGTGTGCACCCAAGAGAAAAAATGCTTAAAGATGCATCATGGCGCCAAATAAAATTAAAGGCGTATACGATGATACAAAATAGAACAGAGGATCTTATTTAAAGATGCGTCATCGTAGAAATGTGTAAGTATACCATCAAACATCTGAGACAAATTATCTTTTTAGGTAAGTAAACAATATTTTTAAGTGGTTTCAAGATTTGTCAAAAAGAGTCACAGTTCAATTGAGAATTGCTTACCGGGAGTCGTACGCTCACGGCTCATCAAAATGAGCCGGCACAAATGAACGGCTCGTTCATAAACGACCCATCGCTAGTTTACAGTACGGAATGCTATGAAAGACCTCGGATTTGTGGGATATCAATAATGAAACAATTAAAAACGTCACGATTCACCAAATTTACACTAGAGTGCAAAAATAACACAATACCGCTTTATAGAATTAATGCTAGATCTGAAATAATAAGTGTTTCATTTATTTATAATTATAATTATTTACTCAGTAAGAACTTATTTAATTTTATGCATCCATTACATCTCAGAGCAGTAAGATTCTTGTCGTCGAGCCCAGATGTTTATGGTTCAAAGCACGGATGGGGAAGTAAAAAAAAAAAGTTTTCTTTCACAGTTAAAATAAAATAATATTACGTAAAGCAGATACCTTTATTCTTCATTGCAAAGAGCGAGGGACTCTTCCCAAAATTGTTATTACTCTTCTCCTTCAGCCTCCATTTTATTCAGCATCACTAAATTCCTCTAATAAGAGATATCGACATCCCATTGCCTCTGGCCAGTGAGGAGTCTTGTGCTGTATCACACAAGAAAATGAAATTATCCATCAGTCGACTATTTATGAATATTGCTTGACATCTATATTATAATTATAAAATGGTGAAATTTGCATAATAATTGGAAAACTATAAGCCTTGAGCAATAGATACGTATAAGATCTTATCATTTGTTGTTGCGGTTATTAGTTAGTAGCGGTGGTATCATACAATTTCCGTAATAACTGATTATCAATATAAAAAATCTTCCTATAAATAATGTAGTTGAAAAAAAAACATTTTTCAACCGTATAACAAAGGCTTTATAATACATATTATACGAATGAATGTGCAATAAATAATTATTGTACCTGTGTACTTATAACGTCGTTATAACTCGTCTTAATCTTATTAATTCTTAGCCAAGGATCGTAACCACTCAACCACGGAGACCGTCAATAAAGTGGTGAATTATAAGGTGTGTTTTCTATTTAATATATAATTTTACAACCCCACGTTTTTGCTTCCTTCGATAAAAATGTTTTTTTTTTTTTTTTTTGCGATTAATGTCAACCAATCAGATAGTGACATAGTTGTAGTTTAGCCGGGGGAAGTCCTGTTAGGTGTGTAAATAGTCACGAAGAAAAATAATTCTTTTACACTATGTTTTCTAAAACGAATATTTATTTATTTACCTACCTTATTAGGTACAATAATTTATTTATGCGGTGGATAAAGTTGATAACAAAGATAGTTCAATACGGGGACCGGCAGGTGGTAATTGTTGTAAACAAAATAACGCCAGCCAAGTATATTTGATGATTAATTGTCTGAATAATTAATTTTATATGCGTTTTCTGTTATCAGTTTGTTTTTCTCTTTTCACTACTGGCGTAAAAAAACTTTAATAAAATTACCCAGGACACACAGATGTTAGAGAAGTCTAGGATTTGTATGTTTGCAAGTGGTAATTAACGATTAGAAAAATAAAATAACTGAGCATCAACCACTGACATCAGAATGAATAGACTTACCCTAAGTACCATTTCGACGGCTGGAGGCAAAGGTAACGCTAGACCCATTTTGGCACCAGCCGAATTGACTACATGTTTGTGTCGGGGGGTTTTAACTGCGGAAAGCAAATTATATGACATTTATAAAAAGGGTCAAACTGAATACTCTAACAAAATATTTGATTTTTGTAAGCAAGCCGAACCTTTTTACTTATGCGCTATTTAACTTAATTTGGCGGAACGCCTAGCTCGCCAATCGCCCCCTCTATGTCTTCCCCTTTCATGTTAAGGTATCTCTATATATTATTTGCTCTTTTTTATCAACGGATATTTTCAAAAGCGCTGTTTTTATGACAAATTAAATGAATAAATGGCATCAAACAAAAAAATATCATTTCTTTTCTCATGACCTACCTAACACCCATAAGTAACTTCCGATTAAGAGAAAGAACATTTTAAATCTGTTAAATCAAATATGTATTTAGTGCAATGTCAAGAAAGGCTATATAATTTTTTTTAATACGGTAAGCACCATAGTATCCAGTGGCGTGCGTTGCTTTTTAACCAAAGTTAGGCTGTAGCCACCAGGTGCTAATTTTCATCGTTACATCATCACGAAAAATTCCGATCGTCTTAGTTTTAAAAATAAATTTCAATGAGAGTCATCTCTGTTACATCTGGTTGAAAATGACATAGAAACACATATTAGAAACAATATATCTCAGAGTCAAAAACACATACAACAAGGAACCACAAACACATCATTTAGACAAAAAAAACTTCTTATAGTATAGCAACTCTACAACAAAATTCCACTATCCTTTAAAAATCACGTCAAACATAATAAATTTAAAAAAATCAAATAAAACACTGAATACGTTACACAGGGAGATATGAAATAGAAAATACATTAACACCAAATACAGACTAACACCGAAACCACTAAAATGCACTTAAAACATCTCACCTTACAATTATTTTTTACTTACTTAGTTGGTAGAGCGCTGGTCCCGGATAGACCGATAGGTGCTGGGTTCGACTCCCAGATGCGACCGTTAACTTTTTGTTTTCTGCGTCTTTTTTGTTTCATGTTTGAGATTTGTTAATATTATCTTCTACGATTAAAATAATAATATTTTACAATATGCATCAAAAACATTCTTGCTCGAGCACTAACCCAAAGGGAAGAAGGAGAGGAGCTCGAGTGTTAGTGTTAGAATGTGGAAGAAGGTAATATATTATGGGACTTGAGGGGTGTGTAGAAGATGAAATAAGGATTTGTTTTGAACAGGAAAGATTAACGCGGGGCCCGTTGGGAGACACGTCTCAACATTGGAAAGTAAACACCGAGCAACAAACATCTGGCTGGGAATCCTGAGGATAAATGCGGGGTCGACAATATTTGTAAAATTTTATCTTTTTAGAACTTTTTTTATTTTTTTACAAATTAAATATTTGTTTCCTTTTGGTGCTCTTTTCTGAAGACAACAACCCCGGAACAAAAAGCGTTTCACGCATGTTTCGAAGCGATGAGGTACTGGGTCCTTCGTTAACATTATATATCAAAATGTTTTCATGAAGTTTTTTTTTTATTTATGTTACGCTACTCCGTAAGCGCAATATAAAACAACTAAGCGTAGCTTAGAGAATATATGACGCGAATGTGAATGGAAGAAATAGCCGGGGACACCAGAGGAAGACATGAGACGATTAAGTGAACCAAATACATGAGTCAGGATATGTCAAGAGTCATAATACCAGTATAGTATGTATGAGACAATGCATGAATTTGAATGAAGCAAGGAGTGTGTGCTAAGACCAAGTTGTTTGGTGATCTATTCTGTCTGCCTACCACTGCGGATAAACGGCGCGATTTATTTATGTTTGGTTTTTACAGATATTCACACTTAGGTGAGAACAATTCAGTTATAAAACTTACAAAGGATACACAAAACATAAAATTACAAAAACTCATTCAATGATACATAATACAATAGAAACAAGAGACACAAAGAGAGACACAAGTGATACATAATATAATTCGGCCAATCATTGTTACATATTTTTAATTAAGGAATAGCAGTACATTTTTTCTGAAACTGTACAGATTATCGACAAAAATGTCTACATTGGCACTCTCCATCATATTATATAGTCTACACATTTAAGGCAGAGGACTAAAGTAGGCAATACTATTTCAGGCAGTATTCAGGTGGAATGTGCTATGGCGTCTTAAACTGTATGAATTAGGTGCATTTATTTCAATTCAGCTAAGGCATAATATAGTATCTAGATGATCGTGAATTTTGTATAAAAAACATATTAAATCGGTCATTTGCCTTCTAACGTTACTTGGTCAGTTAACGGGGAGAGGGACGTCGGAGAGTTATTATTTATTCTATGTAAATTTATAAAATATTTAATAAACATTTTTCTATTTAAAAACATTATGTTTATCGTATTGCGTAATAATACTATCATCATTTTGAGTTAATAAATAATAACTCTCCGACGTCTCTCTCCCCCTTATTAGTTATTTAAGCGTGTCTTATTTTATCCATGGGAAGTAATCATATAGAGACATAATTAGCTTTGCAGATGACACTGATGATTTTTCATGAGCAAGATTGATCAAATACCTTTTCACAAAAAACGGCGGTATACGAATCGTCCAATTATTATAACTATTATTATTGGCTGAATTTCAAAACTGGTTAAAAGTGAACTCGCTTACATTAAATGTGAGTAAAACTAAATATTTGACATTCTCAACAAACAAAAGAGGCCAACCAACGAATGAGCACCCAGTCAAAATACATGAATGTCAAAAAAATTTACCTCATTGCACTTTCCCGCATATAACCAAAACTAAAAAAAATTAAATATCTAGGAATACTAATTGATGATAAACTTCGCTGGAATGTACACATTAACGCAACTTCAAAAAATATATTATGCTTTATGTCACTCTCATTTGGAATATAGAGTTTTGGGATGGGGCTCAGCTGTATCAAATTATATAAAACCATTAAATACAACCCTGAGTTGCATCATAAAGACCATTTTAAAGGTCTCCATAAGGACGTCAACAACGGAAATTTTTAAACTTTTCAACGTTTTAAGTATCCAAAAAATCTTTTCCAAAAATATTCTAGTTAATCATTTTAAAAATTTGAAAATGGATACACTCCTCATGATCATAATACCAGAATAAAGCAACTGGACAAGATAAATATACCTAAATACAACACTACTTTTGGACAAAGAAGCTCTGAATATTTAGCTGTATTTTTACTGCTAAATATCAAAATATATTAAATATATCGTATAACAAACTGCCACTTAATATCAAAAAAAAAGTCCATCAAAATTCAGAACAAGAACTGACTACTAATCTCAAAACAACGCCATAGAAATTACTGGAAAGACCCTACCCTAACCTTGAAGTTGAAATATAGAAGTCGCTGAAACCCCTTTATGCAAAACCTGGTCCGCCTCAGCACAGGATCTCCTAGTGAGGAGGACTATGAAAAAATTCTATAATACATGTGTATTTTTAATATTTATACCTTACCTTAAAATATCAAAATTATATAGAAACTAAAATATACATTACTTAGGTATGCGCTATAAATCATTTCATTGCCGGCAACCCGGGAGTTTATTGGCATATACTTTTAAACAGTTACATGTACTTAAACAGTCTCACTAGAAGATGTCTGTTCTGAGACGGGTAAATTTTGTATCCACCCTTCTAGCAATTCAACGAATTATGGAATTTGTATTGCCTTCTACAGAAAATAAAATCTAACGGAAGTGCTGAAATTGTCAATTAAAAAAATCTGTAACTTTCTTAAAAAAATCAAAGCATCGAACGTTAACTGAGATTTTTATGAAAAAAATGTTTGCCTTCCCTGTAGCATCTTGAGAAAGGTTCTGCTTTGAAATTAAAAATGGCGTTTTGTTTTTAAAAGAGTCCTTGTGCCTATGCAATTTGGGGTGTAACAGTGTAAATGTAACTGCCATCGTCAGAGTATTTGGACCACGTTGATTAATGCGTAGGATAACAGATGGGGACAGATTTCAATGGAGACTCTGAAATCCTTGTAATTATCGCTGGAATTAACTCACTTAAAATTTTACCCGAATACCAATACCCAGTTAGAAAATAATAATATATAATAATAATTTTTTTATTATCTTTTAGGGTAAACCGTGAGGTATGAAAAGATGTAAATCTTTTGATAAGATACCTATATCAGTTAGCTGGGAGGTTAAAACTTATTTTTTCGTTCGTATTTTTGTACAGGTAACATGTAATAATAATAATAACAAAACATTTATATAGCACAGTTTTGTGTTATTTCAATCCATGTGCGTTTTACTATAATAAACTTTAAAATAATGATGAACTAATTCCATTCAGTGATATTCCTACAGTTCTCTTTTCATATTCTATCCATACGTTCTTAACATATTACATACATTATTACTACAGTACTCCTTAGGTACATACTCATCTAATAAATTTACAAAATACTCGTATTATACAGTATGTACACAGTAATATAAAAATAACACATTCACAATAATAGTGCAAAAATAGCAACATTTTAAGACAAGAGTCGAGTTATGTTCAGGAATAACGGATTTTATATAATAAAAAAACACGGAGGAAACCGAAACCAAACAACTACCGGAGGCTTGAGAAAATGGCTTTTACAATGAATTGAAGAGAAGTTAAAATTTATCGATAGTAGGATTTTTTAAATAATGTTGTTTTTAACATAACATAAATGGAAGAAATGCACACGTAAATAAGGAACTCTACTGTACAATTTTTTTTTCTCAATAATGACGATTAAACTTTAATACCAGTATACGAGTATTTCTTTTTTTTTTAAGTCAGTATTCATAGTAAAAATAATTTTCAAAGATTCAATTTGAATTTTCAAGTCCCCCAAAACGCTTCAAATCTATGGCCGGTCGGCTTTAAGGTTAGAATGTCAAATGTCAAAACAAGGATGAGCTTGACCGTACATAATTTTATATTATATCCATAGTAAATCATAACTAAACATAAGTTATAACATTATGTGCCTTTTTAGAAACTTTAACTCGAAGAATAATAATAGTTTTGAGCATTAACATTATATAAATATTTATATTGACAATTGGTTTGCTCGTGCATACTCTAATTTCTATTATTAATAATAGCTTTTTTATATTGAACAACATTTATAGAGTTAAGTCACCCAAATTAAGTTTAAATTTCACTGATGCTAAAAAAATACATATTTAAAAAACAAAACAAAATCGAAAAATAAAAACCTCCATACTAACAAAAACAGAATACGCACGTGACGTCTAACTAACTAACTAACCATCACACCGTTTCCCCGTAGGTGTAGGCAGAGATGACGGACCGCCAAACAACTCGATCTTGGCATACACTTCTTGCTTCATTCACTTTCATAAATTTACAGAAAATACGTCAGATGTTCCAAATACACTGATACCAATATAACGAGGTGTTTTGTTGGGATGATTATTTATTCACTTTTAAATAATGATTTATAAATTATATATAATAAAAGTTATATATTCAGAATCGACGATTGCTGATCTATATGAATATATATGTTTAAATTCAAAATATTTTTCACTGTAGTTCCTTATTGCTTAGCTAGACTAGTCGGTTGGTACCTAATTACCTAAAGTTACTTATATAATAAGTATTAATTGATAAACTGAAGTTTTTAAGACAAGATTTTTGTGCATAGCGCAAAGGGTAACAATTATTTTTATAAACAATAATTATTAGCCTGAAACACTCATCCAAATTGAAAAAACCTTCCGAGCAAAGATAAATGTCGCCGGCAGGACTCGAACTTGCACCCTTCTAATATCCGGTCAGATGCTCTACCATTGAGCTACGTCGGCTTATCGCAAACCCGCCAAGTTAATCAATATACACTTATGTTTCATTCAATAATTACGGTTTTTTATTATATTTCACCTGTAAACAACCAACTTTATTAATATGAGGAAGGCTTGTAACGGCTAAATCCCTCAATAGGTGGCGTCGAGACAAATTATGTCTTCATTTTATTGGTGAAAAATGTTTTTGACTATGTTTATATAATAAGTAATTTTTTTTACGCCAAACTACAGCTATTCAAAAAGTTGGGAAATATATCGTTTTAAAACAAAAAATTTACATTGTAAAAGCTAAATGTGTAAAAATTTTAAATATCTATTGATAATTTCGTATTTGAACCCAAAAATTGTTTAGGTTAGGTTTTCGAGCTAGTTTTTTTTTTGTACTAATGACTTTATATCACGCTTAAAAAGTGTGCCGAATCATACGTGTCCTGACTACCCATATAGAATTAAGAGAAAAAATTATTTGTGTTATTGCTTGAGTTAGCAACCTGCAAAGCGATGTTTAGGGCAATTTTTGAGTAATGACAATAGTGTCCTTTATCAGAGCAAATATAATATCAGTTATAAATATTATTATATTAATCACGGACATTGTGTAGGTTACATCAGTCGCTTCTTAGAAATACTATTAAAATCAGATACCAAGAAGTACACACTGCAGCAGACAAGGCCCAATTCTATAAAAAAATCAAATAACAAAAAAAAAAAGTAAATTAAGAAATTAGACTCCCGAGGAAGACATGTCAGAAGTCGGAATAATAGAAGAGAATGTATGAGGCGATGTATGAATGTGAATGAAGCAAGAAGTGTATGCCAAGATCGAGTTGTTTGGCGGTCCGTCCTCTCTGCCTACCCCTGCGCTGAAACGGCGTGATGGTTAGTTAGTTAGTTAGTTAATTATTTGTGTTATTGCTTGAGTTAGCAACCTGCAAAGCGATATTTAGGGCAATTTTTGAGTAATGACAATAAAAAAGTATTCTTGTTGTAATCTCCATTTTTTAATACTTACATCACTTGATATAAATAAGTTTTGATTAGATATCCTAGACAAGAGTTATTAATTAATTGATGAAACCACGCCTTTACTTAATGCATAACAAATAAGAATTCACAAAATTAAATATATGTAAACATTCTCAATTTGCTGGTATTTTTTGTAAAATAGAAAACTTTATTTTTATCGAGTTGTAACGTAACAGGCTAATTAGTTGGTTGGTACCCAATTAGTAATTACTGACAACTCTGTTATTAAAGTACTTTTCCATTGAGGTGAATATTTTTAAATGTGTAAACATCTGCTTAAAAATTAAACTATATCGAAAATGGCGTTGATTGCTCACCTTCTATTCCAATGACCATCAATCATAACACCAATTAAATAGTAACTCTAGTGATGTCAATTCAAATACCTCATTAAAAATGTTTAGAGAACAGTTGGTGTGGTGGGTATGTACATAAAGGTGAGTTTGAAAAATTATGTGCGAATCGCGTCGTAAATAAAATCTATTTTGTGTCGTAAAACGTCAGGGCGGCCGTAATTACGATCACTCGCGCATCTATCATTCCCATTCAATGATAGAAGCTTCACTAGGTGAGGCAATAGCCAATAGACAATCGAACGGTGTGAGTTATTGTCCAATTAATGATATCACTAATCTATAAACAAAGGAATGGTAATCTTAATATATACAAATGAATGCTTGTTTGTCTGTCTGTCCTCGATTTTATTGAAAATTACTCAACCGGTTTCGCTGAAAATAGCACGGTTTGTTCTTATTAGTGCCGGGAAGGTTTTTTTTTAACAGTAACTCCATAAAGGATGCCCTGAGAGAAAAAGTTTTCCTTAAGGCCTATATCATCTTTGGGGATGCTGTGTGGAAGGTCTTTTAGAGAACATGGGCCTTGAAGAAACCCATGTTGTAGGATTCGTTCTTGTATTCCACAGCCGAGCTGTTGAATACAAGAACGAGTCATAGAAGTGACCCGTTCTCATGTCACAAATGTCAACCTTGTGCAAATGTTGGCGCGCGTTTGGCGTGTTTACCGACTGTGCACCGGTGCCGAAGGGATCAATAACGCTAGTTCCTCAGAGCATCTTCCATTAGAAATCCATTACGAAAAACTGTTGTTATAACGATTATTAATTAGTATGAAAAACATTGATCTCGCCATGTTGGATTGAGGTTAGCCCATAGATATTCCATGCATATTCAAAAGCAGTAGGTTTCTTTTTTGGGTAGTATATTTTAAAAATGGAAAACACATGTAGGTATCTACTTAAGAACGTTTTTTACATAGATATATTTGGAAAAAAAATGAATGTTTGGAATGAAAAAAAAATACAAATTGTTTCTTTGTTTAGAGATAACAGAGATAACCGTCATAAGGTATTACTGTCGCTGTCAAATCAATTATGTCACCCAAACGACAAGCAAGAATTCATAACTGTATAACTTTATTTAAAAAAAAACCGAGCAAGGCCGGGTACACATCAATAATAATTTATGAAACTTAGTTGATTTTTTTTGAGAAACATCACTTCATTAAAGGAGATTTCCAATAAAAATAAGTAATATTGCGTCTAACTATCAAAGGGTAACAAATTACTTATACACGGTGTTCGGAAACTAGTGGTACCAGCGGAAAATACATCACATAGAGAAGCCAAATTTTTTTTTGGTTAATTTTTTAATTAAACTTATTTTTTGACAACTAAAAGGTTGCAAAAAATTTGGAGCCGGGTCTACTCTAATTCCGTAAAGAGTGATATTTTTTCAAATTTAACAAAAAATTCTATCTTTGGACTCGAAAACGAAAGCTTACATGAAAAAAGTTATACCACAAAGTCGACTCCAAATGTGATCTACATTAAACAGTTTTCCGCTTATACAACGAGTTTCTGGACACCGTGTAAAAGATTAAGAAAAATACTTATTTTAGATTAGTATAATATATATATTTTTTAATATCGTAGAAGAGTCTCAACTGCTCCCAACTTGAGTTAGTGGGACCATAGCATCCCCGTTTGGGGTGTGTTGTGAAGCTGAAGGAAGGGCGGAAGGGAATAAGATGAAAGTTTGGAAATACCTGGTTATTCAGATGTTGTAACCAAACACGGATAATTCCATTTTAAGCAACGTTTCTATTTCGAGCAATAGTCTTTTAGCAGGGCGTGTCTACAATTTTAAAATAAAATATATGTTTTTTATTTTATTTTATTTATACGTACATATAAAGGTGATATATTAAAACATAAATACACAGTGTACATAGTAGAACATATGTTTTATAAAAAAATTAAACATAATAATTTAGGTAGATGTAATTTTAAAGTAGGTAGAAAATAGGTACCTACGAGTATATGAATATACTATCTAACAGATTATAACTAATAGCTAATAACTACAAAAAAATGTAAATAATAAATAGAGATCCCCTAACACGCAAGGGGAACAAACCAAAATAAGAGGGGCGGGGAGCGAGCAACGCTTGATGTCTATTTACATTCTTAGCAACCAGTTCTCAACTGACCACGGTATTCTACAAGGAAGCATATTAGGACCGACTTTGTTCCTGTTGTATATTATCGATTTATGTAACCTTAATATTCAGGGAAAATTATTGTCACACTGTCTTACTTTTGATGCCGACACGTGGCTAGACGTTTTCAACAAAGCTGAAACGGATATAAAAATACTTTAAAAAAATGATTGGATATAAATACGCTCACACTTAACACCGAGAAAACTAAATATGTCAAATCAAGCATACATATTACACATGACGATTTCTCTGTTAGAATACACACATGTATGAATTCCGATGAACATCGTCAGTGCGCCTACATTGAGCACACTAATCAGATGAGGTATCTCGGCTCCACCATTGATCCACACCTCAAATGGAATCTTCATGCTCAAATCATCGCAAATAACAAAAAAAAACCATGCACTTTTTCGGAACCGTACGAAACTGTCTCCACTTCAATATTTGAAAATGATTTACTTTGCGGTCTGTTAATCTATTATTGAGTATGGTATCATAGCATGGGGAGGTGGTACTTCATCTGAACTAGACGCAATCATAAAGGCACAGAAAACGATTTTAAAAATAATCAATTACAGTTTCTAACTCAATCTTTATTATAATCAGAGTATTTGACGTTCGATATATTTTCGCTAAAACAATCCTAACTAACTAACTAACTAACCATCACGCCGTTTCAGCGCAGGGGTAGGCAGAGAGGACGGACCGCCAAACAACTCGATCTTGGCATACACTTCTTGCTTCATTCACATTCACACATCGTCTCATACATTCTCTTCTATTATTCCGACTTCTGACATGGCCCGACTCAAGTATTTGATTCACTTGATCGTGCCATGTCTTCCTCGGGCGTCCCCGGCTTCTTTTTCCATTAACATTCGCGTCATACATTCTTCCTACACTCCTTTCTTCGTTCATTCGCTCCACATGCCCAAATCATCTAAGCGTACCTTTCTTAATCTTACTCATTACGCTTACATCAGCCTTGCATTCTTTACGAATTTCAATATTTTTCACACGATCATACATGGTTTTACCATACATTCGTCTCAGCGATCTCATTTCTACGGCATTCGGTTTACTTTCATCCCTCTTCTGCCAATTCCATGCCTCACTGCCATACATCAGTAATTAGTACATCAGTACTAAAACAATTCTCACTCATCTTTATACAAACAAACGTAAATACTATGAAAAAAGACAAAACATTCGTATTACTAGAAATACTAACAAGATTTACTCCAAATTCTTGTAACTCATACTACTTTTGGGCAACGGAATTTTAGGTACTTAACGATAAGAATTGTCAACATTCTCAGAAAAAAACTGATTCATAAAAAAAAATCAAAAACAATATAAAAAAAAGATTAAAATTGGGGCTTTTACCGGTGCACTCACCCAAATTCGAAGATATTGATTTAACCATTTATAAAGCATATCTTAATATAAGTGTATATTCATAAATATTGTAAAATTATAAAATAATATCCAAAATTTCTTCCTCAACATAGGCTAGCTTAGTGAGGAACAGATGTGAAACTTCAGTTTATAACTATGCATTTCTGTTCTTTACATACTCGTATTACCTAGTGTTATTATTTTCTATTTTCCTTTTTATATATCTACTTTGTAAATCACTGTACACTATTTATATATTATTCATGTATTTTAGTTATAGTTAAATTTAATTACAATCAAGATATTATTATTATTTAAGTAAAACAGGAATTAAGTAAAAATGTTCGGCTTGTTTACAAAACCCGAATATTTTGTTATAGTATTTAGTTTGACCCTTTATGTAAATGCTTTAAAATTTGCTTACCGCAGTCAAAATCACGCAAAACAAATGTGGACGATAGAGAACTACGCTGGTACCAAAAATAGATGTCACGTGACTTTTGCGTCCAGCCGTCAAAATCGTACTAGGGCAAGTCTATCAATTCTGACGTCAGTCGTTCTAACCGACTATTAGACCAATCAATTGAGTTTTTGCGTCGTTTAAATCTTGAATGTCCTATTATTATCGCACTATAAAATCAACGTGTTCCTACTATGATAGTAGCTAGTGGCCGCTTTGAATATCGCGAAGCCGTTACCTGGTTGTTGCGTGTCCATCCATCTTATTTAACCCCTCGCAAGCAATGGGAGTGACAGCTATTGCGCGGGTCATCGAGGCCCAGATCTGACCCCAGCATCTCGTGGGTTATCCCGTCCATGGGAAAAATCCCGCTGCGTATGAGGAATCAGTAGTAGACGTTGATCAGCGATCAGATAAAGCGTTTCCTTTGATTTGTCAAATTGGACGAGACAAGTGATTTATGGTGTGTCTATCCGGGAATGTATTTATACAATTAAAGATATTACGGTATTTTAATAATAAAAAGTTCAATAATAATTAAAGTAGTTGAAGTTATTCTATCTCACTTATTAATTTATCGTATAGTTAAGCCGGCCTTAAGCCCGATTTAACCATACCCATGCTGTGCAAATAAGTCAAGTTTTTCACTATTCCGACCTTACGTGCCTCGTAATATTTACACCGCGATTATAAGCAAAGGGTATTTATTATGTTTGAAGCTTTCGGAGTGTCGGGCTCTTTCAGTTTCAATTATTTGTAAATTTAAGTTAATAAAATAACTAATTATAACTTGTAAATAAAATAAAATAAAATCTAATTATAATATTGTAATACGTATAAAGTAAATGTTATCTAGCTAGGGCTTATAACAATATCCCAGGACTTGTATAATACCCTTCGTATTTTCTATCTAACTAGTACTGCGGTGCATTGGCCTTATTGCTATTAATTACCATCTCATGGTTCGATTTAATTGACTGAATTTTTGATACATTAATTTAATCATTGAAGAAGATAATATTAACACATCCACACAACCCAGTATAGGTATATTCTGTTCCGATTGCAATAGAGTTCGGGATGAAACTTTGCAATCATCATAAGGATAGCAGCCAATAATATGGGATTTATAAAAATGGAGGATAATATTAACAAGTCTTGAACTTGAAGTATGATATCGGTGTAAATGGCGTAATTTGAACTGGTCTCGTTAGCTTAGTTGGTTAAGCGGTTACCCCGGATAGGTAGAGGTCCTGGGTTCGAGTCCCAGATGCGACTGAAATCTTTTTAATTTCTATTGTTTTTTCGGATTCGTGGTTCATTTTGGGATGTGTTAATATTATCTTCTTCAATGATTAAATATAACAATGAGGTTTACAAACTTCAATAAGTTTAAAAAATAAATTGGATACATTAATTGTACTCTTAGGGAAAATATCTTTAACTGCATTAAAAACTTTTATTAACTGCATTAAAAACCCTAAGCAAGATTCTAAACCATTTACTAAAGTTACTTTTTAGATTTACTGAATTAAAAAGTATTTAACATGTTATTAACTAATTGCTGTATCCTCTTCAGGCTTAATCCCTTTGAGTTTCGTCATCGGCTCATAAAGCGGAGTGATACGTAACCCAATCTGATAATTTATTATCTCTCATATAATATTATCTTCTTTTTGATAAGTACTCAATTTTAAACGCATTTTTCTTCTCATCACCAACCAGTACCTATCAGACCCATAAAGACATAATTGATGACCCTAAAATATTTGTTTTTTCTCATCTCCTTATAAGTACTTAACTATTATTCTATGATCAAATTATCTGGTAGACGTACATGATTATTCTGTACTTTTTTCTCAACTCTTTAAACTTAATTATTATTCTATATTAATTATTATCCTATACTCAAATTACCTGGTATACAAAATTGTTCTCTCTATATTATTTTTAACATTTCTTTATACTTAATTATTACACTTTTTTCTAGATATATTATATTCCCATATTATGTCAACACTAGCTTTTTTCGTTCTATTTTTGTAAAATGGCACTTAATATGAATTAAACTTGTCAATTTGACTGTTCTCAAACGGAATTTGTTCCTAGTTGGGCAGTACAAGTCTTTCTTACGTTTTGTTGTTAAAGAATGTGTTTCAAATAAATAAATATTATTACTATTATTATTAATGTTTAATATTTAGAAATAAAACCTACTGATAATGTTTTTCTGTACATTGTAATCAAATAAATATGTAAAAATTAGAAATTTCTTAAAATACAATTGAAAAATAAATCCTGAAACAACATTTTTTTAAATGGAAAAGGGTAAATCTTTGAATTAATATTTGTACACTACCCTTGAGGTTATAGGTCACAAAAAAGGCGCTATAGAAATCATCCAAATGTTATTATTATTATTATGATAGTTAACTTCGTGTGTTATAATTGTACAGTAGATTGGTGGCTATTGTCTTTCATAGTTTTGAAACCAGATAATATCATATCTTTACTAGAGTGCTCCCTTGTACCTACATTATAAAATTAATTAATAACGTTATGTTCATTTGTATCTTATAAAGTAGGTACGTTAACTAGTAAATTAACAATATTCACTATAAATCAGAAAGTCTGTTTGCTGAAGCAGCGAAAACTCTAGAAGGGTGACAGCGTCCAGGAATTTGCGCAGCTTTTCTGTTTTGTGTTTCTAATTCAATTCAATTATTTTCAGTCCTCAACTTTGATTATGAATAAAAATTATGAATGTGTTTTCATTTTCTAGGTCAATAAAAACCCCTGAACTGACATTTCACAAAAAAGTATTTATTTATACAGTAATTAATTTTTTTATTTCTATTTATTTTACATTCAATAATAATATAAATATATTTCTTCATATATCGATTGGGTATAATGTAGTATAACGCAAGAATGATGTATATTTACTAAAAATTATTTATATATTATACTGTTTGGCAAACACCTCACTAGGAGAACCTGTACTGAGGTGTTCACCTGTTTTTGATGTAGTATTGTTGTGAATTGTAATATTTATAATTAATTTAAATATCAGTGTGTTATGTTTGATATGGTGTTATTAAGGTATAAACATATTCTGTTCCTTTTGTTTTTATCCAGACCGAAATATTGTGTTTTAATATGTAATAAAAAGAACCCCATCTAAGAAATATCAGTTAAATTGAAACTTTATGTTTTTCATCTTGGTTTTTGTTCACATTCAGTAGTTAAAAACAAACATATCAGTGCTATTAATATTGAACTTATAATTACAGTCGAAAATAATATCTATATAGGTTAATATATTTATTCTTCGTATCAACGTTTTTTAGATCTCTCCTAAAAAAACATTAAAAATAACAACTTTATTAATATGTTATTTTTTGTGCTAAAACAATAAAAATGCCATGAATGTCAAGACTGGCGAACTGGAGACACTTTTACTAAGATATATTATTGTCTTTTAATTGAACACCTGTAAATTGTGAAGGGGGAAACTGAATTGGGTTAAGTACTTAATATTTATAAAAGTACCTACCCACCATATTAGTTTGGTAACTAAACAAAATATACCAATTTTTTTAAATTATTTAAAGTCAATAGATGTCTCATATAAATAAAAAAAATTGGATATTAAGCCGACACACTGCCTAGTTTGCAATTGTGTTCCTTATGAACTTTGTAATCATTATACATATAGCTGCCAATAATATGGGATAAAAAATGGATAATAATATTGACAAATCTTGAATTTGAGATATGATATCGATGAAGATGACATAAATTGAACTGGTCTCATAAGCTAAGTTGGTTAAGCGGTTGCCCCGGATAGGCAGAGGTCCTGGGTTCGAGTCCCAGATGCGACTGAAATCTTTTTATTTTCTGACGTTTTTTTTCCGTTTTCATGTTTCATTTTAGTTATGTTAATATTATTTTCTACTACGATAAAATATATCTAATTATGCTAGCAATGACTTATGTTTAGAAGGCCCGAGGTAGGTAACTCATAAATTGATTTTCTACTTTAGGATTAGTTAACATTGTTTATGTCATAGTGATTGAAAATAAATATTAAAGGGGCGAATTTAATGGTGAAAATAATAAGATATCTATTAATTCAGTAGGACAAGAGTAATTTTCCAACTTATATTATTTGTAGGGTCATCATGAAAACCTTGTGGTATGGCAGGGACCACAGGTACGCGAGATCTTGAAAAAAAACATTTGCACATCTTTCTTCTACGGAGGTGTTCAGGTACCGATCTAAGACAGATTATAATAGGTAAGGAACAGGTTACTCTGTGCTTATATTCAGCAGTTTACGTACAGGGCACTCAGTTGGTATTCAATTTCCCATATCTATTATTAGCTACGAAAAATTTGACGGAGGAAAAATTAGATCCACCTGTGTTTATTCTATTTCCCGGTACAAAACTTGATTTACTAGTATCAGCTTTCTTCTTATCTACATAATTTATATGCCACTTACCTATTTTAAAACACAGGTGGAGTTATTCCAACTAAGTAATACTGGAGCTATATGTACATACTTTGCGAAGCCGAACTGCAAAACCGATGAAATCCACGAACCGGAATAACGTTCCTGTTCGATCCGATTGAATTCTGGTACTGGGATAACCAATAAAAAGCACTATATTTAACATAATAGGTTATAGTCGGGTAGGTACTTACCCGTGTCAACCAGGTTGGTGAATATTTTTTACTCGCAGAAATTACGAAGCATTTCGTTTAAGTGTACCGTTTAAAATGAAAAAAAAAGTATTGATTGACATGTATCCAAAAATGGATCCGAACCTACTACCTTCTAATTTTGAAGAATCTAATCCAATTACAGTGATAATAACACCACGGCGAAAACCACAAAAGCAAGGCAGTTTAAAAAAAATGACGGCCATTAAAGCCGTTTGATTGTAATGATACCCTGCCAGAGGTGGTTTCGGATTTGATGGTATTTTTAGGGGCCCCGTGAAATACGGCCTGTCGGGCCCCCTGCCGGGCCGCTGGGACCACCGCACTGCCTGCCGTGCGAGCTGCTCGATGAGGGACCGAAGGCTATACATCCGCACGGGGATGCAGCCCAACCACAAAAAATGTTTGTTTATCTCCCAGTAGATTTACCGGGAGAAAACATAAGTGTAAGTTAGTCAATGTTATATGTTTCCCCGATATAATGACTCTTTAATCTCATAATCCGGTGTTTCGCTATTTTTATTATTATATGTCTTGCTACATAGCAAACCCATGAGTTATAAAACATACATTTTACATTCCACAAGTGATACAAACGGGATTCTAATTGAAGTAGAACAGAACAGACAAGATGTACATTTATAATAAATATATTAAAAAATGTAGAAGAGTACACATAGATGTAAACAATAGAATAAGAAAAGACGGTTCTCATATTGTATTACACACCACCAGAAAGAATAAAATACCATAAGTATTTATACATACCCACATTGTTAAATATACATCTATATAAGGAGTTTATTAATTAATAATTTATGAGGAAGATAATGCAAGGCTGATATAAGCGTAGTGAGCAAGATCAAGAAAGGGACGCTTAGATGGTTTGGGCATGTAAAGCGAATGAACGAAGAGGGGAGTGTACGGAAAATATATGACGCGAATGCGAATGGAAGAAGAATCCGGGGACGTCCGAGGAAGACATGACACGATCGAGTGAATCAAATACTTGAGTCGTGCCATATCAGAAGTCGGAATAACAGAAGAGAATGCATGAGCCGTTGTATGAATGTGAATGAAGCAAGAAGTGTATGCCAAGATCTAGTTGTTTGGCGGTCCGTCCTCTCTGCCTACCCCTTCGGTGAAACGGCGTGATGGTTAGTTAGTTAGTTAGTTAGGACGAGAGGAAAAAAGAAAAACAAAAAACTGGCCTATTACACCTCCCCTAGCGTTCTTTCATCTCTGTGACAGACATACGGATAAAATCATTTTAATAAACACCACATTTGCCAAACAAAAGTAATCCCTAAACCGATTCACCATAAGATTCACAAATTTGAGTAAGCGGAGTTGATTTTCTGACCTCAACATTGAGCCTTTATTTTAAAATGGACCCAATGGTTACATACAATAGTAGTCAAAATACTCAAATTCGGTACGAAACAATTGAAAAATTTTGCAAAAATTCATACTAGAAGTAGAATAGATTTGCCAGAAAGGTTCGACTTTCCAAGAAGGAAAAAAAGGTTTAAAAAAAATACAAATTTTATTTTAGAAAGCAAGACCACTTTTTCGAGTACCTTTTTTCTTTGTGTTTCAAATTTTAATTATTTTGTTTGTTTGCCGGAGATATTATTTAATTTCATTGTATTATTATCGTCGGAAATGGCTTTAGTTAACACATTATAATGCTGATGAGATGTAGATAACTACATCGTAAAGAAGATGGAGTTGTCAGGAAAAAACCGTTGAACACCATGAGGAAAATAGTAAGGAGTTATTTTACGATTATGGCCCATTAAAACCGGTGAGCATGAGCTTCATAGGTAACAATACTATTATTACCTCCCGCAATGGAGTTTTCTCATTAAATCATTTTCATTTCCCCATTACTGGATGGGTCGAGGTTTCCGGTAGAAGTGCTCATCAGTCCGATGAAGGAATTAAATTAAATTGGAAAGGTATTCGTATTTCTTTATTTCTTATTCATTTCAAATGTACATGAAAGAATACTTTCAACGGGATAATATTCTCTTTCAAACTGTCACTTAAAGTTGGTAGGTAGCAGTGGTTTGCTACAAGAAAGACGAAACAATAAAAACTAACTGTTTTTTTTAAAGCAATACCAAGAATTTCTGATCAAAACGCATTTTTACATAAATTTGGTAAGGAACATGCACGATCAATTATTCTGTTGGTCACAACAATCAGCGGAAGATAATAATATAATTGTAATTTTCAAACATCTAATGCACAATTCTTAATCGATCTTGAAAAACTATACACAGCCTTCCTTTGGTCATAGAGCAATCCACGCCACTGGTAGGTAGGCACTCATAGAGATTAAAAATATTTGCAGAATGTAATCAAATTATTGAAAAAACACCGCGTAGATTTGTAGTTTATAGTAGACAATGTTCGAAGCAGCAAGAGTTCTATAAAAATTTCACTTTGAGTCTGAATTTTTTTAGGTAAACGCTGCTCGGTATATTCCCGAAAGATTTTTCAACTTTTTTTGTGTTCTTAGTAATTTTAATTAATGTGTGCATTCAAATTTATGTAGCCTTTTTTGGCCCTGGAATTTTCAAAACAGTATGGTAACAATGTTTAAACAAAAAAATGAGGTACGTGATGACTTAAAAAATCGCAAAAGATAATTCTGACTAACTTTTGAGTGTTCCGTTCAAGAGATTTATTGAGACCAGGGAACTTAGATTATTTAAAGCAGATGCAGGTACTGAGTTCCACTTGATACTAGATTCAACATTCGATATAAGTAACAAATACGCTTTAATCCATTCACGTTCACGGTGATGCTGCGAGATGAATCTCACTGACAATGTTCTCCACGTCGCGTCTCACGTGGCGTTATAATGCCGCATTTTGTGGCTGATGTACCATTTCACGGTATGAGACAGGAATTGAACCAATAAAAGTGGTTTTCTCAACAAAGCGGCGCTCGCTGGCTGCTGGACGGACGAAGAAAGGGCTTAGAGAGAACCATCAAAGGGCACAAGTGGCGTGAAGGATTAATCCGTGGGAGGCTGACGTTGCTATAAGGAGGGATTTAGATAATGCTGAAGTACCTAACTATTTATATTGGATGAGACCTCAGAGCCTATAGAATTTATTTATTCTATTTTCAAACTATATTTCGAATCGATGTAACGATGAAATGAGTATGTAGAAAAGTTATGTTATCACTAGGTAATTATAATCTTACCTACGTGTTAACCTGGAGTGACTATTTGGGTAAGTATATTTCTGTATGAACATAATAATGATAAAACTTAGCAAGTAATATTTGTACAGCGCCCTTGAGGTGATTTTTTACAAAAGCAGCCCTTTACAAATCATCCAGTTATTATTATTGCTTACATTCATGCACATATTATACACAGGCTCTGAGGTCTTATCGCATACATGTTACATAGTTAATTTGTGAAATATTTATAAGAACTGAAAATACACGAGAACTTAAAAGTTAGAATCTGATTGATTTTATGCAATGAATGTAGCCCATTTTTATTTAATTAAAATAGAAAATTATTTGTCGATAAAACACCACTTTTGACAAAGCATAGTCTCAAACATGACCTAGACATTTTACACTAACTACTAAATCACAAACCTTCTAAGTGTAAAGTTATGAACGTAGTAATTATTCACCATAAAAAAATTATTTGAATAGGTGAACGTAATAAAGACGAAAATTAGTAAAGTTATACGTGCTTATTTGCGCCAGTACCTACTCACAATAATACCCATATCAAGTGTGACTGTCAACCATAAAAAAGTTTCGTAACACATTATTACAGTCCATTATCTGGCAACACTAAGGCATTATATCCAGCACTTGAGTTGCCATACAAATAATCACACAATAAACTTGTAAATAATATAAATATAGGTAGGTACCAGGTACTGTCTCTCTCTCTCTCTCTCTCTCTCTCACCTGTGGTAAAAGTTATTACACTTTTTCCAATAGGGCAATAATAAATCCGGGTCATAAATCATACGAAGGTACTCGGATCTCCTATCTGATCCGGTCACATCTATTTTCATGGCATATTTAATGATAATGTCTGTAGCTGGAACTAATATAAGTTCGATTTATAGGAAATCGTTTTTAATGTAATAGTGACAGATTTAAAATATGATTTCGGCATTTAATTTACATAAAAACATAATCTTCAAAGTGAACGATCGGGTTTCGTATCAACATTGGAATCTTTTATGAAATCGTGAAAAATTTAAAAACCGGTTGTCTTAACATACATGTGTATATTCTTTTACGAATTAGAGTCGTGAGCTGTATAAAGCCGTTTATAATATATTTGAAATTTGGCTTACATTATCATAACATCCATACCGAAAAGCCAATTAAAATGTTTTTTTTTAAATCGGTGATAATCGTAACCGGAAACTCTATATCTACCTATTCAATCAACATTATATACCTATTTACCAACTACCGCCCAGATTACCTTCTTTAATTTCAATAACACTTATTACACTTCTACTTTTGTATGCTTTACCACTGACAGCATGAGCAATAATCATAACAGGTATGTATTTAACTAACTAACTAACCATCACGCCGTTTCGCCGCAGGGGTAGGCAGAGAGGACGGACCGCCAAACTACTTGGCATACACTTCTTGCTTCATTCACATTCATACAACGCCTCATACATTCTATTCCGACTTCTGACATGGCCCGACTCGAGTATTTGATTCACTTGATCGTGCCATGTCTTCCTCGGTCGTCCCCGGCTTCTTCTTCCATTCACATTCGCGTCATATATTCTCCTTACACTCCTCTCTTCGTTCATTCGCTCTATATGCTCAAACCATCTAAGCGTCCTTTTCTTAATCTTGCTCACTACGCTTACATCAGCCTTGCATTTTTTACGAATCTCAACATTTTTCACTCGATCATATATGGTTTTACCACACATTCGTCTCAGAGATCTCATTTCTACAGCATTTAGTCTACTTTCATCCTTCCTCTGCCAGTTCCATGCCTCACTGCCATACATCAAGGATGGTATCAGCACTCCATTGTGAACTGCTAGCTTCGCTTCCTTGGACAACTTTTTGTTAGCGCCAACCGCGTTCAGTCCGCCGTTAATGGAGTTTCCTGCATATTTATTTATAATATTATAAATTGGTATGTTAGTTGTAAGACTAATTTTAAGGCATAGTTGTAAGTCATTTTGCAGAATTGTATATAACATATGCACTCGGTCATAAACATGTATTAGTTTTAAATGTGTGTTAGGTTTATATTCTAGTTATACCTACTTAAGTCTAAATTGTAAGTCACTAGCTGTAAGCCATACATGTAAGTCAATAGTTATATGTCTAACTTATAAGTATTAGTAGAAAACTTTAGCTGTACGTCAAGTGATACGTTATTTAATTAATTGTAGATCGCTTTTGAGGTTATTTTCCCACGAAAACGGCGCTACAGAAGTAATCTAATTATTATTACTTTAAAATTCACAAAATAGATACTGTTTAATAGTTAACAGGCGAAAATATGTTGAATTTTTTACCTACAATAATTCGGATGGATTAAAGATTATAAAAAAACAATCTCCCCTTTTCAACAAGTTTTCTGTGATCGCGATTTTCGCGAGTTGCTAAAAACTTTGGTTGAGTAATAGGGAAGACATGATTTTTATGTAATTTCTTTTTGCTATAAAGAAAACAGTAAAAATATTTTACTTCCTAAGAAGTTTTTGATGAGGTTGTCTTCTACAATGAAATTTTTTTATTATTTTTTTTTATTAGTTTCTATTCATATAATTTTGATATTACAATTTAAGGTATAAATATTAAAAATACATACCATATATATTACAGAATTTTTTCATAATCCTCCTCACTAGGAGATCTTGTGCTGAGGCGGACCAGGTTTTGCACAAAGGGGTTTCATCGACTTCTATATTTCAACTTCAAGGTTAGGGTAGGGTCTTTCCAGTAGTTTCTATGACGTTTTTTTGAGAATAGTAGTCAATTCTTGTTCTGGTAATTCCTTAAGCCAAGTTTTGCTGGACTTAATGCAATTATTGATTGAATTACTTTTTTGATATTAAGTGCGAGTTTGTTATATAATTTTACGGCTAAAAATTCAGAGCTTCTTTGTCCAAAAGTAGTATTGCATTTAGGTATATTTATCTTATCTAGTTGATTTGTTCTGGTATTATGATCATGTTATTAAGAAAGGTATCATATTAATTAAAGCATGCCGAGAATAGAAATTTTTGAAATTTTGAATAATACCAAATGGTGTCAAAGATAAAACGTTGATATTTTAGGAGAATCTCGCCTGCTGGCCGATAAGCGTGTGACGTCACGGTATATGAAATGACTGGCACGGCAGTGTGCGACACTGCCATTCAAATTGTGAATTGTACTGAATTGTGTCTCGTGACGTCACGGTAATCGTGAGCGGTTACTTTGAAAACTCATAACTTTCGTCATATTTAATATCGTAAAAACTATTATTTTTTCTGTCGTTATTAACTCTTTAATAAATATCAGATAAAAACGATTGAATTCTAAAAATTGTAAAAAACTACACGTGTAAGATAAGTAATAATTCACTACATTCACCTATAATTTTTAATAATGCTGTGACAATTAAATCAAAAACTCCTTTTAAAATGTGTTATCATTGAAATGCAACCGGAATTGCAGTTAGGCAAAATATCTTTAAGCCCAAAGAAAATGAAAAAGAATTTTCTTTAAAAATAACCGAAACAGGCCTCCAGTTTATCTAACCGTATAAATATTTTTCATTACAGGATACACTTTAGTAGATGCTTCCTTTGTGCATGACGTGATACGTGATAAGTACCTACTTACGTACTTACCATCGAAATAAAACACGCCAAAGTCAGAACCTTCCTAGTTTCTTATACTTTTATACGTCACGGCTACGTTTTTCAATCTTATTCACTAGCTTTGCAAGCTTTTAATGTTTTATGTCCCCTCATAAAAAAGAGCTTTTATTAGATTGGTAATAACATTTTACAGCCTTTGTAAACATTAACTTTATCCACGGGTCCTCGAGTCTCAAGGGTGAGGAATGTTGTAATGGTGTAACGTGGAGTTTATGTTACATTATTAAAACGCACCGTGTTATCTTAATGATGTGTGATAGTGGATGAAAACTTACCATAAAATCAGTCAATTCGTAGAATTCTTTCACTGATATCCCACTAATCACTACTTACAACCCCCCACTCGTAAAAACGGTAAAAAAAATAGCATTTATATTATTTGTGAAGCGTAGTCTTTTCGAAAAACTGCAATTGAAAGTGAATAATATAACTTTTGTCAGATTTTGTCACCTAAGACAACTCAATTTAGTTCGAAGAAACCTCCATACAGAGGGTAACAAAATGTTTCCTTCGAGGGGAACGGCTGTGAAGCCTGTTTCGTACCAAAATTAATTTTGGATTTGAAGCCAAAATACTCACCTAAACCGAATGATATTTTTTTCATCAAAAGGTATAGCAAATATCAAGTAAAATGTATTGAGGGATTTAGCCGTTACAAGCCTTTCTCATACTAATAAAGTTGGTTGTTTACAGGTGAAAAATAATAAAAAACAGTAATTATTGAATGAAACATAAGTATATATTGATTAACTTGGCAGGTTTGCGATAAGCCGACGTAGCTCAACGGTAGAGCATCTGACCTGCAATCAGAAGGGTGCAGGTTCGAGTCCTGTCGGCGAAATTTATTTTTTCTCGGAAGGTTTTTTTCAATTTGGATGAGTGTTTCAGACTAATAATTATTGTTTATAAAAATAATTGTTACCCTATGCACAAAAATCTTGTCTTAAAAAAAAAAAACTTTAGTTTATCAATTAATAAAATATATTTAATTATAAAATTTAAAAAAATTATGAGGATTATGGTGGACTTCAAAATAAATTACAATCGACCAATTTACTCTGGAACACAAATTTGTCTTGCATAATTTAAAACATCGACCTGAAAAAACGCTACTTATCTAATACGGGTTACAAGTATTTTGCTTTAAATTATGAAATATAGGCCATTAAAGGAATCATTTTTTCACGATTTTAGAGGCATCTTTGAAAAATTATTTGCTGATTTACGGTATTTTTTTTTTAAATTGTCATATTTGCTATGTAAATATGATTACATAAAACAAAATTTAAAAAAAAAAAACAATATGTATCCCTTAAAACATTCGTTCCGGTCAAATTATGTACGGAAACTTAGTGTTTCAATGCAAATTGGTCGTTTTAAATTAAAATTTAAGGTTTTGACGGAGACGACGTGTCCCATGTCTCAGTCACAATCTAGTGCTTTTCTTTTCAGTGTGTTTTTCTATTTTCATATTCTTTGAAGATTGCTGACATGCTTACAATAATAACTGACTTTTTTACAAACGAAAAGCGTATTTTTTAGGGATAATTTGCGAATGAAATGTTTGACAAAATCTGTTTGAAACATTCGCGATCGAAAAAATCTGAGAACGATTATAAATAAGTAACTCTTATGGTACTTGCGTAAGAGTAACGAGCTGGAGGTGTGCAGGAATTGGGAGTTAATACGTCACATAAAGATCTCCATCGAGATGCTGATTAGATTATAATGTGGAGATAATATTAAATATCTATCTTTCACTGCGGTCCATGGCGCTGTTGAGACGAGGGGAACGCAGATACAACAATAACAATGATGCTGAGGCTGGATGCTGCCATTGTGTTTGCTCTCATATTATGTACCACGGATTCTGGAGACGGCTTATTAACCCGTGAGGTGGCTTTCCTCTTAGCTGCTGAGATTACATTATATCGTGATAATGTGATGTTTTCAGAAAATTTTAAATATATACATTCTTACTGAATATCACCGCAGGGCATTTAACAAAGTCAGAAAAATATTAGAAGTACCGTAATTAACGGGGGTTATTAATCGTAGATTTAAGTACTTTTTATACTACGAATTAAGCTCATAGCATGCTAATAAACAATAAATAAATTAAATTCAGAAATACCTACTATATTATACCTATATATGTTTCTAAATAGCTAGTAGTCGCGGAAAATCCAGAGAATATGTTTTTTCTCTTAGCGTGACGTGTTTTTCAATTGAAACTGTTAATTACTGGTGGAATTCTAATTGAAATTTTTTATTGAAAAATCATTAATTGCTCTAAAGATATTCGTAACAGGGTGATACCGGGCCGATCCCAAATAAAATTTGTTTTTGTAATATTTCATGATATTTATAAAAATCAATTGTAGGTAGATTAGTTAATAACGTATAGTTTTAATCAATAACTGAGATCTATGTAGATACAAGAAGCTATTTAATGGCATTGCAAAAGATTCTCGTTATGACATTTTTTTTAAAGTGCTATAAAAAAATGATTAGCATTAAATAATGACCTGAAAATTTCGTTAAACGCGAATTTTCATAACTTTCACGCGATGTTTTGGCGTTTTAAAATAAGAAAGTAATATTAAACGTTAATTGTCTATGGCTTTGACAAGCTTGAATGGCCATTAAATTGAACGCAGCTAACGCCATGTTGAAAACACCGCGTATTGTTATTCTTTTTACCCCATAAATAAAAAAACAATAGTGATAATAAAAAAAACAAAACTAAAAAAAAAAAATAACGCTTTTAATTCAAAACTCCAAAAGAGAACATAACCCCACTTTTGTAAATAAATGCGGTTTGTGAGAAATAGCACAACTCTTCGCCATAAATACCGCGAAATTTTCAGGTCTCTATTAATACGTTTTTATACATGTCTCGTCCAACGGACCTTCCTTACCCTTATTTGTAAAACATCTGCGGTGTTTTATTTGAAGAGTGCGCATATGTATTTCTAATAAATTTAATAATAATTAATAAAAAAATATTATTAGTTTATTACACAATCTGCAGGGACAATCAATTTTTTTCAAGAAAACTCATAAATTGTAACCCAAAATATATTAAATGTATTTTAAAACATTTACCGGTTTCAAAGGGTGAATGGGTCATGTGATTCCACCTGTCGGGGCCCGCTTGGGTCCTACGTTAATAAATAAATCTGGCTGGGCCCCTCGGCCCCAGCCCCAGGCCCCTGTCCCGGCCCCGGCCCGCTGGGGACCTGGGCCCTGACGTTTTGGGACTCGGCGACAGAGAGATTTACACACGCGGCCCGGGGATATTTGCCTAATCCAGATAGGGTCAGGGGGGGACTACGAAAATAGCATAAAACTAGACTTCATATATTTTTAAGGGCGTATGTAGGCACCCACACACTTATCAAAACAAGGGAAGGCCGCTAAAAGCTCCGTCGTAATCCATCTTTCTTATAAACGATGCATGTTATGCAAGTCCGATGTTAGTGTACTGAACAAGATCTGCCTGGTGCATCCTGACTTTTTCTGCCTATTCGCTCTATATTTCCTTACCAGTCTTACCACAAAAGTGACCCCTTCCCAATCTTCTTAATTATGTTTTTATCGCTTTCGCTTTCGGAAATATGGTATTTTGGTTGTAAATTTTGTTTTCAGGATAATTTTAATGACGGTGCAATTTTCAATTTACTTGTATTAATTCCACCAGAAAACCCTGCGAAAAAATATTTCCCTAAGGACCCGTATCATCTTTGCGGATGCTTTGTGCAGGGTCTTTTTAAGGAAAGAAAGGCGATAAAATTTTGGAAAGGAATAATGTTTTAAGAGACAATTAGGAATCTGGCGGTCAGTGTATCCAGGAGCGACGCGCGTATGAATTCATCCCTCACACTACGGTGCAAAGCAAATGGGTTTAGAGAGTCCGGCTGGAGGTCTTCCTCAACAGGTCCCTCACCACGCAGTTGATGGGCAGACGCATCCGCCGCCAATACCTGGATAAACCTCACCTCGTGAACCCGGCCACCCCTGAAAAGTCACCTATCGTGACGAACAAGTTGGAGTGACCTATGCAGAGGTGTTGGTTGTCCAATGAATGGTTTCCGGGCGGCGGTATCCGAACCCGCCTCCCAAATTGAGAAGAACAGGAATTTATTTTCACGTTACCCTGTTACTAAATCATTTGGTTGAAAACAAAAGATTTTATTATTTTAATTTGTGGTTTAGAGATACATATTTTCAAATATAAAAAAAACAATCAATATTACATACAATAAATTATACATACCTATCGCACTGCGCCAACTATATTGCGGTATGTCAAAATACGTGAAACTGGGATAACGGACTTAGAAATTTTGCATCTTCACTTCGTCAAATGGTTATGTAAACATCAATTCAGAATGTTATATTGTATTTTTCATTTTGAAAACTGAATTAATAATAATGTTTTTATTTAAAGCTCTAAATTACTGAGTGACATTTTACCAGAATGAATAATTTTCGTTGAGATCTTCCATTTTCACTGGGTGGTCTTCAGTGGCGTGCATTCCATAAAGACCTAAATCCCGTGCCTACACAAAAACCCAACCATTAAAGAAAGTCCTTTATTTTTTTATTAAAAAGGCGAAGCTAACAGTCCACAATGGAGTTCTGATACCAACCCCGACGAATGGCAGTGAGGCATGGAACTGGCAGAGGGAGGATGAAAGTAGACTGAACGCTGTAAAAAATGAGATCTCTGAGGCGAATGTGTGTTAAAAACATGTGTGCTCGTGTGAAAAATGTTGAGATTCCTAAAGAATTTATTTTTATTTTTTTATTTATTAATTTTTTTTTATACATACTCGTACATTCACACAAACAAGGTACAATATTATTAACATTTTTAATTTTTTTTTTTCATTTTTAATATTAAATTATAAATACATCTGAACAACCTATGTGTAATGTATATAAAACAAAAAAAAATCCCACATAGGCAAGGCCAGTGCGTGGGTATACCTGGTATCAGTTAGTTGCAGTATATTAGTTTATTTGTATTAATTAATACGTGGATGTTAAAGGTAAGTTAAATAAAAATTTTAAGTTAGATAAGAAAACAAATCGAAAAACAAAGAAAGAAAATTGTGGAAAATATACAGTTACAGCAGGAAAAGGTTGATATCTTTGGTTTTAATCCAGTTTTATATTTCATTTTTGTATGTGTTTAAAGATGATGTGTGTGGACGCTTACATCATGTAGATAGAAAATTAAAATTTTTAGGAGCAATAAAAAAAGCATGTCTCTGCGCAAGCCTAGTTTTACACAAAGGTACTTCAAGTACGTTATTTATCCTGTTATCCTGATTTTCGTTTTTTTGGAAATAGTTTTTGTCTTGAAAATACATATTTTAGGCACTGTAGACAATAATTTTTTCTTATATCTAACAGTTCAGCCTCATGGAAAAGTTGCATGGAGGGGAAGGTACTTTCTATACGTAACATTATTTTTAGTATTAATTTTTGAGATGTTTCTAGTGGTTTAAGGTAAGTATTATAAATTCCCCCCCATCCGATTATTCCATAAGATACTGATGATTGCACCAGTATGGTATACCATTTTCATTATTTTGATATGAACTATGTTATTAAAACGTTTAAATATGTAAGTTAAATACCTTAATTTACTTACAAGCTTTTCTACATGAAATGTCCATTTGAGTTGACTGTCTATTATAATTCCTAAATATTTAACTGTATTCCCTGAACTCATTTCTGTAAAATTATGGCATGTAGCAGGGTTGCAAAATTCATGGCTGATGTAAGCGTAATGAGTAAGATTAAGAAAGGGACCCTCAGATGGTTTGGGCATGTAGAGCGAATGAACGAAGAAAGGAGTGTAAGGAGAATATATGACGGGAATGTCAATGTAAGAAGAAGCCGGGGAACTCTGAGGAAGACATAGCACGATCAAGTGAATCAAATACTTGAGTCGGCCCATGTCAGAAGTCGGAATAACAGAAGAGAATGTATGAATGTGAATGAAGCAAGAAGTGTATGCTAATATTGAGTTATTTGGCGGTCCGTTCTCTCTGCCTACCCCTGCGGAGAAATAGTGTGATGGTTAGTTAGTTAGTTATTTTATCGATAAATTTGTAAATATCAAATTTTTTCTAACTGACACATTTGCAAATTTTATTAAGATAATAAAATTACGTTTTTTCAAATATTCAATGCACAATTAATACCCGAACTCGAAAATCTACACACAGCCTACCTTAGGTCTTAGATCAATGCACGCCACGCCACGGTGGTCTTTCAAAGGTTGAACTACTAGCAAACCCGGTACTTCAAAACACTCGACTTTTGATTTATGGGAGTAATTTCGTGGAGTGCAATGAGGATTGACGATTGATTTAAAAGAAAAAAAAAATCTTTAACTTTTTAAATTAGAAAAGATTCGCTCCACGCCTGTCGCCTAGTGACGTGTCCAGAGCATTCATTTGAATCTCTGCCCAGCATCTACTCTCTGGCGGTCAATTTAATGTAAATGAAGGGGTATTTATTGTGCGGCCGGCCGGCACACGGGGCTGCCCTTAAACAATGGGCACGCAAGTTGACAACACCTGACATATCCAACTCCTTGCCGAGGAGATTTGACAAGTGCCCCGGCATCATGACTCGAATCAGATGGAATGGATTGCGTCCCGAGTGATTTGTTGCTCGAGCAACTTCTCGGCTTCAGAGGGCATGCAAATCTAACTTCCCTCGTTCCTCGCTCTCAAAGACGAACAAGTCCCTCAAAAAACACACACAGTATCCAACCATACTTCGAAGTGAATAAGAAATACATTTGCTTGGTTTGCTAGGTTCATATAGTGGCTGGTCTAAGTTAAGTTTGCTTATGGGAGCAGAAACAGTTCTATCAATAACGATATGGATAATAGTGAATACTTAGATCCTAATACGGAAGAGCGGGCTTTCCCACTAGTTGAGTTTGTTAACTGGAGGACATCTGTATTTACATTTAATTCCATATGATTAGGTCCACTATTCCGGTGGTCTCGGCCGTACAAGGAGCAAATTTAGGAATGTTGCATCATGCATTGAAAAGCTGTATGAGAGCTCCGCCATCGCGACATGTGAAACGGACGTATTTCCTGAACGATGGGTATTTATATAAAATGTTGCTTGAAGCCAACAACATTATTAATAATAAATAATTCCATATCTTTGACGGCCTCCATGGTCGAGGGTTAAGGCTCTCGACTACGAATCCGAAGGTCACGGGTTCAAATCCCGGCGTGCGCAAGTAAATTTTATTTAATTAATTTGTGCTGTTTCACAATTAATTAATTAAAAATAATATATGGTATATTTGCGCACGTTCCAGGGTGGAAGATACTCTCAGTATCGCCCTGGTGAAAGACCACCATTCAGAATTGAAACGTTGCTTGAAATGGCTTTTAGCCATGTTTGGTGACCAGATCTGAATAGCCAGGTATTTCCCCACCTTCCTCTCCCCCTTCTCCTTTCCCTTCCCAATACTTTCAGCCTCACAACATTTCCCAATTGGGGATGCCATAGTCTCACTGGCTCCAGACGGTTGGGAGCAGTTGAGACTCTTGTGCGGTATTCATGTAAAAAAAAATCATCTTATATAGCAGCGTTATATCTAGTAAAAGGTCACAAGGGCGGCGATAAGGTAAGCGGCCACAGTTCCGCATCGCACGCATCGGAAGGGTCGCATCTAACGGATTTATTCGGCGTAATGCATGATAGTACGTCCACTGTATTCGAATTGCCGACGCGACGGTCTTTTGCAATCGGATTTTCAACCTTAGCATTCGGATTTTCGTAGCGAGCGGACGAACTGTGTGTGCGAATGGCGGCCTAGCGCGTGGGTGCATCCACTGGATCGGCAATCCGTATGACGTCATCGGCACACATCGGAACAGTTGCTCCTCTGAGAATTTGCGTCGGCATTACCGACGGCCAGATGCGTGCGGTCCGTCCGGTGCCGATCAGTGGGCGCATTTGTATGACTAACTATACAAAGAATTCTAAAATCCGTTTGATGCGATCCGTCCGATGCGTGCGATGTCGACCTGTGGCCGCTTACATCGTAAGCCAACTGACTCTGAGACTGAGAGTATCTATCTAACATGCACGTAATGTGAAAAAAAATTTATTTGAGATCACCAGGTTTCACCTCAAGAAACTTTTATAACCACTTTGCAATAGAGGTCGTCAGTCAATTACGTAAGTACAACTATTTACGTTAAGTAATACCCACTTGGTCATAGTTTTAAGTCACTAATTATCTGAAAGAATAATAAGCTATTTTATTACATTCCCAAGTCTTAGTAGAAAGTCACTAGGTATAGTCTCAGTATTTAGTTACTAGCTATAGGTTTTACTTGTAAGCCATTAGTAATAAATTTCACCTATAAGTTATTAATTATAATTGATAAACTAAAGTTCTTAAAAACTTAAGACAAGATTTTTGAGCATAGCGCAAAGGGTAACAATTATTATTTTTATAAACAATAATTATTAATCTAAAACAGGATTCGGATTATTCGGAAGGTTTTTTTTCAATGAGTGTTTTAGATTAATAATTATTGTTTATAAAAATAATAATTATTAATTATAAGTCTAAGTGATAAGTTATAGGTTAAATAAATTAAGTTGTAAAGCGTCCTAGAGGAGACGTAATTAATTTATTATTACATTATTATTACTTGATTTGTATCAATGTAGGTAACCATAAACACGAGCACAGATGTTTTGGGGGGTATATCTTTAAATTAAAATATAGATACAAAAGTACACATATGTATATAATTAGAATAAAAATAATATTTATTGGATAATTTGTATTGAGCTGTTTTTTGTAAAATCACCTCAGGGGTGCTGTACAAATATTAGTTCATATTCTCTATCTGATTATATACAAACAGATTAAGAAAAATATTCCTGGCAGGTCGCTTCAGATAAACACAGTTTTATTAGAAAATTTAAGCCTGGAAAAGACATAATAATAATAATAGTTGGATGATTTGTATAGCGCCGTTTTTGTGAAAAATCACCTCAAGGGCGCTGTACAAATATTTCTTAACTAATTATGTACAAACAGATACAGAAAAACATACTTACCTGGCAGGTCGCTTCAGATGAACACAGTTTTAGAAAAAATATTTATAGAGATGATAGTTTTACATGGTTATTTGTTTCTCCTTTTCTATTGATGTTACGTTTATTATATGATTGGTGGCACAAGAAGAGTTGGTATTTATTGAATTATTGGTATTAATTTTTAGGACTGGAAAGTATTCATAAAATGAATTTTAGGACTCGAAAATATCTATAAAATAATAATACATAATTTTTACAGTTGCTATGGTATCCCCCTTTTCTGTTGATATTACATTTATTAGAAGATTGGTGGCAAAAGAAGGGTTGATAAAATATTTTTAATTTTGCCGTTCGTTTTTAGGACTGGAAATTATTTATAAAATAACATTAAAAAGCTTAAGAAGTTTTCAATAGTTATTTATTTTTTTACACATTTAGTTATATATAATGTTGCGGACTGTGGAAAGTTTCTGATTTAAAAAAAAAATTAATAGCTTTAACTAATTTTTTTTTAAGTTTTGCTTATTCCATAAGTGACTTTGGGTAAGTGGGTACTAACCGGCCAGCCTAGCCTAGCAATTTGCGTGTACATTTCTTCCATTTATGGATATGATTATAACAATATCTACACATGAACTATTATTTCTCTAATAATAATAATAATTTAATGATTTGTACAGCGCCTTTTTGTGAATAATCACGTTAAGGGCGCTGTACAAATTTTACTTGCTAAGGTTTATCATTATCATGTGCAAACATATACTTTTTTTTTAGTTTTAGATTTGGAAGATATAATTTTGAACCCAAAGGATACAATATTATAAAACATTGCACATTGCATGATATTGCAGACTGTTTAAATATTATTTGTTATTGATATTATATTTATTAGAATCAGATTTGGTATTTACTTAAAATATTAATGTTTTTAATTACTGAAGACAGATTTTAAAAGAATTACTGGAAAAAGCAAAAAAAGTTAAAAAATCTGCTCGAGGTATAACTGGAATATTTTTTTAGAAATAGTTATTTAGAATTTATTTTTTTCTGTCAGGTACTCTGCATAAATTATACATTTTATTGAATAAATGATTATAATTTTGAAAAACAATGTAGTTATTTCAAGAAATCTGAATTTTTCAAACAGGTACCGATTATGCAACGCTAAATTACTTAAAGCACAAGTAAACCATGCTTGGGATCGCAAGATACCAATATTGGTAGTGAACTTGTAGTTAATGTTTTTCCTCTTGTTTTACATATTTTATTGGTATTTTAATGCTTGTGGGATAGTTTAAACTGCACATTACGTTTTATGACTGGTAAATAAATCAGGTAAAATAAAACATTCACGTTAAAATGGTGGCTATTAGAAATTTGCATTTAAATTAAGTCAGTTTTAATTACTAATTTGAGAAAATAAAAACTTGTAGATTTATATAAATCGTTGCGATTAGGCAGGAAACTATTATCGTGATATTTCGTTGAAAATAAACATTAAAAGTAAATTAGAATTAGAATCTGAATCTGAATCTAATCGTTTGTTTTAAAAGTTCATTTTTATTAACATATTTAATTAAACTGCACGCTAACTAATAGATGCATCTATCGTGCATATTTAACAAATTTGGTTTTTAAATAAATATGTGTAATTTGGTACATACCTGCAAAGTATTAATAAATTGTCCTAAAAAAAATTGGAATATCGCATCAATTCGACATAAAACATAAATTCATGTACGTAGAAACAGAATTTCAGGACATTTTTTCTTTTAATCCTCCATAGCTTATTTAGTTGCGGTTTTCTCTCCTTGTTATTTAATTCCATTAGTATTCAGTGAAAAAACCATGTATATAATGTCATATAATTTTCTCTTGCTCTGTTGTTATTTGTACCTACTTTATATTTGATTATTTACACCCTAAGTTTCTAAATTTTTATTTCATTATGCTCATGAATATTTTATGTCATAGTTTTAATTTGCATATTATACTCGTATATATATATAATAACAGATATACTATGTAGTATATCTGTTATTTAACTATTATATTAGGTTAGGTTAGTTAGTATAAAGCGCACTTGAGGTGAACCTTCACAAAACTGCACTATAGAAAATAACTCTTATTATCATTATTATAATCATTCATATGACGGCCTTCATGGTCGAGGGGTAAGGCTCCCGAGTACGAATTCGAAGGTCGCGGGTTCAAATCCCGGCGTGCGCAAGTAAATTTGATGTAAATAATTTGTGCTGTTTCACAATTAATTAATTTTAAAATAATTTATAGTATATTTGCGCACGTTCCAGAGTGGAAGATACTCTCAGTATCGCCCTGGTGAAAGACCACCATTCAGAATTGAAACGTTGCTTGAAATGGCTTTTAGCCATGTTTGGTGACCAGATCTAGGATTTAAACAGTAACTTCAATGTTATGCAATGTGCAGTGTTTTCTAATATATGTGTCCTATGCGTGCACGTGCAGCCATCATTAGTCAAGTCATACCATCTCAAAACATTGTAATTTAATTAAGTTTTAATCTAGAGTGCCCTACCAGGTAAGTATGTTTTCTGTATAAGTACATAATAAGATAAACTCTAGCAAGTAGTATTTGTACAGCGCCCTTGAGGTGATTTTTCACAAAAACGGCGCTATATAAATCGTCCAAGTATTATTATTATTATTATCTGAATAGCCAGGTATTTCCCCACCTTTCTCTTCCCCTTCTCCTTCCCCTCCCCAATACCTTCAGCCTCACAATATTCCCCAATTGGGGATGCCATAGCCTCACTGGCTCCTGACGGTTGGGAGCAGTTGGGACTCTTGTGCGGTATTCATATAAAAAAAATCATTCGTATCCCCAATTAAGGTATGTTGTGTGGTGAAGGAAATGGGTCGAAAAAATAGTTGGAGAAGAGGAAGGTGGGGAAGTAACTGGCTATTCAGATCTGGTCAGAAAAGACAGCTAACCCTATTTCAAATAACAGCGTTTCATTTCTGAACGGAAGTCAATAAAGAAAGCAGAGCTTAAAACAACTAAAGAAAGTCGTTAATAAACCCGTTTTCCATTTTAAAATGAATTAATTTCGATATCATTGAAATGTGTATTAATTTGAAAGATGACATGAAATAGGAACGCTGAAGTGCGGTCATAAAACGTCCATTGTCGCGAGCCGAAAGTCTCAGAGACAGCGGCTGTAAAAGTCCCGTGGACCATCTTGTTTGTTTGGTTGATTGATTGATTGATGGATGTACCCCGGGGCTCAGGGCTCGGTCTCTGAGTCCCGGATTGATTGACTCGCAGTTATCTCGGGAATCAACCCGAATGGTGACGGAGATACGGAAAGGGTGCTTGTATTCGGTAGTTACATCTCAAAATCAAACGACCCACTGAAAGCTTGTAAAGGAAGTGTGCTCCAAGTTACAACAAGGCTTCACTTTTGGTATTCTTTGTTTTTTTTTTTATCGAATTTAATTTAACATATTTATGCTTGTTTCTCTTTTGTTGTGCGACAACTTTTCCTTTGCCTTCAGAAGACAAAACAGCTGTGACCTGTAAACAGAATAAATTTATGCATGTAGAATTAATTGTAAATCAAAATAAATTTATGAATAATTCTTCCAATGGGCGTAATTTTTTGACATCCGCGAATTATTTTTGTATGTAATTATTCAGTTATATATATAACAATAACATTATTTTAATGATTTGATGATGAAAAATCACCCCAAGAGCGTTGTACAAATGTTTTTTTCCCAATGCTCTATCTTGTCACTAACTCTGAACAATTTATTAATACTACTTATGGCTAACTAATTGTATTCACCGATTCATCGATCTGTAATACCAAATTATATGTACAATGCATTTGACCCATGCACGTAATGCCGCGTTAAAATATACAGGTTATTAATCTCATGTTAATGTAACGTATTTGATTACCTAGGTTAATGTTTTAGGATGTTTTGATTACACTTTAACTGATTTTTTTAAACTTTGCACAACGTCCTTGAGGTTATATTTCCAGAGATCCAGCTGAAATATTCCCTCATGTTGGAGAGATATTATGTAAGCGTATAATTTAATAAGCACTGTTTTATAAAATAAAAAACCTTTTTAGTGTCGGTGGGATAAGTAAATATTTTACATTAGATTCATTTTTGATTACTGTAATTATTTATAATACATTTGCCATAAGTTCTTTGAAAGGGTAATTTGTTGGTAAAATTTAACTGGTACATAATTTAATCACTGAATTGCCCTACATTTGTATGATGATTGTAATTTATTGTTGTATTATATAATCTGGTTGAATTAAACTCCTGCTGACAAGCTGCTTGCAGTGGCTTAGCGGGTAGAAGTTCCCATTTTATGTAATTAATGTTTTAAAAAAAAATAAAAAAAAATAATGTAATATTAACAAATCTCAAATGAAATTTGAAAAAGAAAAAGATACAGAAATTGAAAAGGTATCGGTCGCATGTATATAATATTAATAATAAATTAAATTGAGGATAATAATAATAATAATAATAATAATAATAAAGCATTTATATAGCGCAGTTTTGTGTTATTTCACTTCAAGTGCGCTTTACTCTAAATAAACTTAAACATGATTAAATAACTCCATTCAGTGGTATTCCTAGAGTGCTACTTTTACATTCTATTTATACATTCTTAACATATTACATACATTCTTTTGCTTATTCTTAATATTACTCCTACAGTACTCCTTAGGTGCATATTCATAAAAAAAATACATTATATTATACAGTATACATATGGCTATCCAACAATAACACATTCACAATATTACTACAAAAATAGTAACATTTTAAGACAGGAGTCGGGTTACGAGTATGTTCAGCAATAACGGACTTCACATAAAAAAATTAAAAAATATATATACGGAGGAAACCGAAACCAAACAACTACCAGAAGCTCGAGGAAATGACTTTTTATAATAAATTGGAGAGTAATTAAAATTTATAGACAGAAGGATTTTTTAAATAAGTTTGTTTTTAAAGCCCGTTTAAATTCAGTCAATTTCTGGATATTAGTAAGAGCTGGGGGAAGTTTATTCGAAATGAGAGGGCCATTTACGCGAAAAGAGCGATCATAGTAGACGGCTCGATTTGACCTTGAATGTTCAATTAGACGATTAGTAGGATCTAGATCTGCTGACCTCAGAGTATAAATACTTCTTAAGATTAAAGTATGATGTTGATAAAAAAGAGAAAATAATTCGGCCTCATTAGCTCAATGATTATAGTGTTGTCCGGTAAGACAGAGGTCCTGGATATGATTCCCAGATGCGACCATTACCTTTTTAAATTCTGTGTCTTTTCTGTCTCAAATTTCGTTTGAGATTTGTTAATACATATTATATTTATTCAATGATTAAATTCGAGTGTTGTCCCGGTAAGACAGAGGTCGTGGGATCGATTCCCACATGTGACCGAGTTGTTAATATTATCATCAATGAGGTATTATACAAGCTTCAATAAATTGAATCATGCATAATGGTAAAGAGCATCCTGATATGAATTTTAATGAAAAAGGCGTTATCTGAACTGCCTATTTAAATATGACATAAGTTAATTTATATTAATTAGTCAGTACCCATCTAACTAGTTACCGGTACCAGCCGAATGAGTCGTGTTCTCAGTAGATTGGAAAGTGTCGGGCCGGCCGCTAGATGTCGGTAGGTAGCGAGCAGCGAGCAGCGAGTAGCGAGTTAGCCGGGTCCTACCTTATTTATGGTCTCATTCAAAGCGTTACACGACTGGTTGTGTTCCCAACTGCGGACCCTCGTAAGGGCTCTTCTCATTTTTCCATTTTTCGTTACTTGGGGTCCTCTTTACTAAATTTGAATACAAATTAGAGGAGCTCCGGCAATAAATTTTCCGGCCATGTTCGGAAGTCGCAGTTTCAATTAAATATCAGTGCGTCTCTCGGAGGGAGAGCGAACTAAACGGTTTAGGAGAGCCAGATGTGACAATGCAAGTAAAGGCTATGTTCCTACCTACCTACCCATCTATTGGACGCTTTTTTCTCGAAATATATATGAATAATTTATTACCTAGCCGTTTCGAAGACTGTACAAATACGAGGTGGGTGGTTAATACTTTAAAAAGTTCAAATGCAACACCGTACCTCTACAACAGGTGATTGTATTCCTCATTGACACCTTTTTATTGTTTGTTGTAGTGACCACGCTGGCAAACGGTGACCGGTCAATCCAACACACGTATAAATCGCCACACTTTTTAAAAGTGATATAAAGTCATTAAAAGTACAAAAAAAAATATTAAAAAACAAAATTAAATATAGCCCGAAAATCTAATCTAATCTAACATAATTAAAATTCTCAAATTTTTTTGTCAATTAAAAACAAAGATTAATCAGGTTAGATGAGATTAGGTTTTCGGGTTATTTTTTTTATTTTTCACTGTTAAATGGTGTACCGATTCATACGTATGTTGATTTATCATGGATTCCTGGAAAACAAATTTTCGTGAAAGTCTTACGAAATCTGAGATTCTATCGATAAATACATTTATCTATCGATTGACACGTTTTCATTTATAGTTGATGTTTGCTAAATACATCATAATGAAAATCTTAATCTATCCAATCTATTAAAAACTTCTTAGGCTTTTTAAGATAATTTTATAAATATTCTCAAGTCCTAAATATTATAAATATTTCAGATAATCAACGACTTCTCTTGTGCCATCTTCTAATAAATGAAACATCAATAGAAAAGGAGGATAAAATGGGAACTGTAAAAATATCACCACCATGCTCAAATTTTAAAAATTTTCTAATAAAACTGTGTTCATCTGAATCGACCTGCCAGGTAAGCATGTTTTTTTGTATCTGTTTGTACATACTTAGATAAAGAATATTAAATAATATTGGTACAGCGCCCTTGAAGCGATTTTTCACAAAAACGACGCTATACAAATCATCCAATTATTATTATTAACATTTCCCGACTACCTCCGAGAGCCGACTGAATACTTTTGTTTTTTTTTTTAAATACGCCTTAGATCACTCTCTATAATTAATATCGACAGTTTACATTTTACAGAGTATTAATATGATCACATTTATAAAATTAGTACTGGGAAGTGCGTAAGTGTTAATAATTCAATCATTGAAGAAGATAATATTAACACATCCCAAAATGAACCACGAAACCGAAAAAAACAACAGAAATTAAAAAGATTTCAGTCGCATCTGGGACTCGAACCCAGGACCTCTACCTATCCGGGGTAACCGCTTAACCAACTAAGCTAATGAGACCAGTTCAATTTACAATTTTCTCCTTCCCCTCCCCAATACCTTCAGCCTCACAACATTCCCCAATTGGGAATGCCATAGTCTCACTGGCTCCAGACGGTTGAGAGCAGTTGGGACTCTTGTGCGGTATTCACATAAAAAAAGAGGCTAATAAAGACGATTATATCGTCACCTTCTGAATCATTGTACAATGTACGCATTCGAGACATTCGATTGAAATATTTTAGGTAAGATGTTAATTATAAGGTATTTAGTAAACATAAATTATAAATTAAAATATGAAATCGATAGATAATAAATAAATTTACCATGTTTTGCCATTTATAATTTCGGCCTGCATGGTCGAGGGGTAAGGCTCTCGACTACGAATCCGAAGGTCGCGGGTTCAAATCCCGGCGTGCGCAAGTAATTTTTATTTAATTAATTTGTGTTGCTTCACAATTAATTCATTTAAAAATAATATATAGTATATTTGCGCACGTTCCAGAGTGGAAGATACTCTCAGTATCGCCCTGGTGAAAGACCACCATTCAGAATTGAAACGTTGCTTGAAATGGCTTTTGGCCGTGTTTGGTGACCAGATCTGAATAGCCAGGTATTCCCACCTTCCTCTTCCCCTTCTCCTTCCCCTCCCCAATAACTTCACCTCACAACATTCCCCAATTGGGAATGCCATAGTCTCACTGGCTCCAGACGGTTGGGAGCAGTTGGGACTCTTGTGAGGTATTCATATAAAAAAAAAAAAAAAACTTTTACAAAAATTTGGTAACTTGCGTGCAGGGCATCTAATGGATTATTTTTTATAGTTTTTGTGAAAAATCGGGAAGATAGTAAATCGTGCGTTAAATATATGAAAACGATAATTTGATTAGGTACTTTCTTCAGCTGATTAATATGGCCAACAGAATAAGCGAACGTACAAGTTCCTTATCAAATTCATGGAAAAAAATATATTACGATCAGAAAATTGTCGTTTTATCTTTCTTCTCTTAATGTTTCATTTTTCTTATGGTATGCACAGCTTTTCAGCCTTTATTGACCTCACGCCACTTTAACTTCGTGTGATTAAAGCACAATTTGTGACATAAATATTGCCCAGCGGTCACTATTGCTTGTATAGTGATGTACTGTAACGTGGGACTTCTGAGGGGTAAAGGGGGACTGTGGGCGGGTGTTTCAAACCATTTCAAACTACTTTGATCCACCATCGGTGTCCACCACTACAGATGCAAGAATCTTTTAAAAATGATTTGCCCGTACGTGGGTACGTAATACCGAAAAAAAACGTATTTAATTACTTCAAATAAATTTCGTTCATATTATCTTTCCAACGTCGATAAAATGTTTTCTGTTTATGTTACAATTTAGAACATCTTTATTTTTTTTTTTCATTCTTTTGATTTTGTGGTACAATATCGGAATATTTTTCACATTATGACAGTTCGCAATATTCGTAAATTTGGGCACATCGAATTTATTTTACTTTGTACTGTTTTGCCCTGCTGTAATATATCAACTTATCGATGCATTTCTAAGTATATCGTGGTCAGTTTAGTATAGGTAAATATTTTATTTACTTTTCTCAAAGTATTATTACTCTTACCATGTATTAATAGAGGAATATACTCAGCAACAGAAAATGGCCTATGAAGATAGGGATAGAAACGGGTCCGGTTCCACGATATCTCGCGCCCTGTGCAGTAAGTACTGATTAAAACAACGCCCAAAAGCATTTCTTAAAATCAGTTCCTAAATCCAGTGACCGCAAAGTCACCGGGAAAATTTAGTAGGGACATTTAAAACGCAGGAACAAAACTGAGACCTCTGAGACTCCTGATTGGTTTTTGGCTGCGAATCGTGGTATATAGGGTCTTAAGTACACGATAGAAAAATAGGATCTACGCTCGACCAAACTTTATGCAATTCCTAGAAAAAATCCGTGACAAAAAACGTTTTCAATAATTTTTGACGATCGTTCAGTGCACACTTCGGCGCCCCAGAGACCTAGAGACGAGTTGTAATATTGCTAGCGCAATAGAAGACAATTATTCCAAATTATGGGACATTATAGGTAATTTAAAAATGATTTATGTAATAATTTCGGCGCCCCTTTAGAGATTGCGACTATGTTTTTGTACAGCATGAACGTATGGCAGATTCGGAGCTAGATGGTAAGAGTTCGCAATTGTACTAGAACGAGTGTTATTGTAATATAAATCTAATGGTTCTTTTAAGACTCTCCAACCCTAATATGGACACAAGATACGTTTTTGATGTGATGCCACAAAATGATTTTGTAAATGAAGAAATGACTAAATAATTGGATGTTATGAAAAAGTAATGCTACACGATATGTATGACCTCCACGGCCGCAGTGAGATTAGCAGAGAAGCAGCGTTTGGATTCAGATTTGCGCATTTATTACTATGGTACTAGAAGAAGCCTGATTTAGGTAAAATAGGTGTATACATTAATTAAGGTTATATTTAATGTACTTACTTACCTACTTCCGATGGGCGGGTTTCCACTGATTTACACTTGTTTTGAAGTATTTAATGGACAACGTTTTATAGTCTTCTGACGGAAGACAGCTTGTGAAAGATTTAACAAATTAATACGAACAACACGAAACATTCCTGATAAAATTATTTATGTTCGTAAATTTCTAACCAAATATTCGTGGTATTCAGCTTAGCTATTGGTCGTGACTGAAAAGAGACAACTTTGAATTAACAAAAAAATTGACTTGCAACTCTTTAGACAATTTGTTTATATAGAGACGAATCTCTTTTATTTACATAACGTGCCTACAAAACATTTAATTAGATATTTATCCTTTTCATGGGATGGGAGTTCGTAACATTAATTATTTGTAAATAAAATATGTTAAACCACTGTTCGTATACTTTATAAAGAAACTAATCGTTAGTAGCTAAGAACATTTAACATTATTTCATTGCAGTTTTAAGATATTTTAAAAGCTGTTAGAAATGATCATATTTTAATTGTGTATTATTATGATCTACGTAAATCAACTAAATATTTCTTGTAATTTATTTATAGCAAATAATGTAACCTTTACATTAATAGGTAACATAGGAGCGTCACAATAATCAGGTATGCGGGGGTTGTTCAATGCAATACCTTCCATAAGTGATGATAATATAAATAAACAAAAAAATAACATAATGTACGTCAAATAAGAAGAAGAAAAAAAGAAAAAGATAAACATAGAAAAGATATGCAAAATAAGTTCATTCACTAAGAGAGAAAAGAACAATTAACAAGTTTATGGATGGTTTCCCGTTGGAAAACCATCAAGGAAACGGGAAACCATCAAGGGAGACTCCATTCATATAGCCGTAGCCGAAACGATGGTATTCTTGGATTGGCGTACTCTGCAAGATAGGCTTCGCATGCGGTGGCGGAGAAGTGCACTGAAAGAGTGCACTCGTCCTTCCAGGAACATTGCTGTAGCGCTGTAGTATCTCGGTAGACGGAATAGTTGGCGATATGCATTATTGTAGGTGACTTTTATATTTTGCCATTGGGATGCAGTATAATGCAGCTACAGATCTGATGTATACAGATATGTGCAGAATGTGTAGAACAGAATTCTTTTGACTTTTGTACTGCAAATGTAAAAACGCATCGATAGCGTACCTCCTCTAACGGATATCGCTCTTCTTTGCCTCTCCATATCATCAATGTCCTTCAGGCCGTCTATGATAATATGTCCCAAGTATTTGACGCTACGAACGACATCCATTTTCCTTTCATCTAGTCATACTGAGGGTGTTGAATGATTTCGTTTTTACACTTGAAAACCGTAACGATTACAAAACAAACTCCCACATGCCAAGTACAAAAATTATGTTTTTAACATTAGCTGGGTCACTACTCCGCGTACAAAAATTCGAAACTCTTACTTATTTTTTATAACGATTTTCCCCCTTCTTATTTATTTTATTTATTACATACAATTGAAATAAATTACAAAATAAGTCTTGTATTCCTATCACCACAGAAACTGCGTGGAATTTGGATGTGCGGAAACTTGTTAGAAAGCTAAAACAATAAAGGTTTTATTATTATTTATATTTTTATTATTATTTAGTCATAAAAATAATCAAGCAAGTTCTCATTCTGTTCGCATCGCTGCGCAAGTTGATTCGAATCCAAAAGCATCAAGTGTAATCCCTTCCTTACGTTTGTTGGTTCGGCCCCATTATCTTTACGACAGCGAAGTTCTCCACCGCGAATAGTTCTCCTATCGCGCCAGAGATGGCAGCACGGGTACCGCGCTCCCGCCCCGGCCGCGCCGTTTGCGTTTCCCGCCTCCTTTACGATTGTTCTGAATTATTGGAGTTGACGAGTGCCGCTATTAAAATGACAAGCTTCTGCATCCGACCCGTGCAACTGTGATTTATTACCCGCGAGATGCTTATCCGCGTCTGTTTTTTAATATTTCATCAAATACGCATGTAAATGTGGAAAACTGTGGGTTATTTATGTTAGGGGGCGTTACGGCTACGTTAGTGGATAGATAGGTAGGTAGGTACCCGCTGCAAAGCGAATCCGATAAAGAGACGTTATCAAATCCGTACTGATTTACAGCCTGGGTGTTTACCAGGTGTGATTTGTCTCTTCTTTGTTACCCGTGTTGTCTATTCGTAGAACGTAGTAATTAAAATAAATTATGTTAACCTGACAACGGTGAGGTGGGCGATGCAGTCTGCCGGTGAGAATTTATGTGCCTCTCCACACGTTTATCTCGATACTTAATACCTCGTGGATTATATTTTATCTCGGCTAATTTGTTCCAATACGCCAAATATTTAAAGACTGTAATGCGTGGATCATCGTTAGCCACATACCTAACTGTTGGAAATGTTATATTGAATCTGGTCGAACCTACCTACGAGTATAATACATCTTGCCCGATAGGATACCCTCACTTTAAAAAAAACCTGTTTTCTAATCTCTATCGATATTATAATTATATTCTCTGACCTGTGACATAATATTCCTCTACACATACTACAATACCTATGTATACAAATACATTTATATTTAAAATAAAAGTTTAAGTAAATAATATAGAAAAAATGGCATAAATAATGGAACGCAATTCAAAGGTTAGCTACATTAAGGTAGATTTTTATCTGTAAGAGTATCAGTGTTGTATATGGTGGTGGTAAGTTTGACTGAGTAAATCTGAATCCAGAACGCTGCATCTCCCCAAGTCTTATCGTGTCTGGGAGATTTTATGAATGTGGCCCCTCTGTGATGCAATTTTTGCAAAATATTAATTGAACGTGTTGTTAATCATACAGTTAGAATACATATCTAAAATGTTGCTGGGTAATACAGTCGTACAGAAGCAAAAACAAAAACTCGTAAGTGTCGTGCATCCAATGATCACTGAAAAGCTGTGCCTACCTTTTTTGTGCCTATATTTGTGAAAAAAAAATACACAAACGTTTATTTTAATACATTTCTTATGTCATGTTCGTTCTACCGTAGGTAATTAGGTCAGTATCTAATATTTAGTGGCAATCTGCCTTAAGCAACTTATCCTTCATACAATATGGCACGATGAATATTAATAATCATCACCCGAAAAGCTACAGCCTACCCCTGGTCAAGGCGCAATGCACGCCACTACAAACAAACATATTATTATGTCTACTTCGGGTTCCACGGTTAATTTCTACACAATTCACTGGTCTTTAAGTAAATCTTAACAACACTCAAAGGTAAATCTTACCGCTAGTATTTTTTTTAATACTTTTCATTTGTTTTAAAAAAATGAGTTCGTAACATTCCTGAAGAAATTTAAGGAAATGGACTTATTATTATGGAAAATTGTTTTTTGAGGCTTTCGTTTCCTTCGACTTAGCCGGCGAAATAAATGCAAATAAATCCAGTAACATAATATTGTTTCTACAAGGTAAATTTGAATGGTGAATTCCAAGGTTTCTCCACGAGAAATTATTGCGACAAATACAATTGATAAAAATATGAAAAAGCAAATTTGCTAGGAGCCCAAACAACTTTTTTAAAAAGTATTTTAAATATTCAATGAACTCCCAGCAAACGCGAGAGGAGCTTATCGCTTTGAGAATTGTTGTGTGCAAAATGAGATATATAATTAAATAGGTACCTTCCATACGATCTTTCGCGAGAAGGCAAAACACCATTTTACAATTAAGTAATTAAATTATTATTATAAGAATAAAATAAATTCACTTAGTCCCTTTCCAACCGGTTTCGGAATTCCTTCTTCGTGTTTAAACATATATTGTGTAAATTTTATGTTTTAAATAATAACCTCCCGTTAGCCAAACTACAAAAAAGTAGTTTATCGGGACTTTTTGAATTGTATTTTTTCTCTTGAAAAAAAGTGATATTATTACAAGTGAATTTTTATTTTATAACGAACAACCGTTATGTATATATAGGGTTATTCAAAATGGTGAACTCAATTTTGTACCACTATCTTTCTTGAATTATACGTTATAGGTAAATGATCTAAATAGCAATTGAAAGAGGAGGTCCGATAGTTTCGAATCCCATCGGTAGATAGCTCATAGTTGCGCAAACAACCGCTAGATTGCTCGCGCCGTCAAGCAGCCATTTCGCATCAGTTGAGAGCAAAATGGCTACTCTGCAGCACAATGTTTTATATTCAAAATTGTTTTAGAGTTCTGTAAAACTGAGTCGGTAACTGTAGAGCAGCGTACCTTCCGATTCCATTTTAATACTGAACTTCCAACTGGAAAGAAGATTTGTCACTGGTATTCCCAATTTGAGCAAACTTGATGAGATTTGTGATGCAGGTAGGGGACCAAATTATGTAATTTATCACCTGGACCTACGACACTTTAAAATCGTTCATTTATGCTTTATCAAAAATATGATGTGAATAGTATAGGAAAACTTGTATTAATACAACTCTTTACAATATGTATGGCGCCGACCTAATTTCGATTGTATTACAGCTTTATTACCATCAGTTATTGATAACAGATATTATCCAATTACCTATTTACGCTTACAAGTATATAATATATACCCACACAACCCTGGTGAAGCTTGGATACCCGTGAAAACTGGTCACTGGATAAATCAATTATATCTAATGTAGTGTCTAATGATGAGTGGTAAAACCATGTATGACCGTGTGAAAAATGAGATTCGTAAAGAATTCAAGGCTGATGTAAGCGTAATGAGTAAGATTAAGAAAGGGACGCTTAGATGGTTCGGGCATGTAGAGCGAATGGATGAAGAGAGGAGTGTAAGGAGAATATAAGACGCGAATGTGAATGGAAGAAGAAGCCGGGGAGGTCAGAAGACGACATGGCACGATCAAGTGAATCAAATACTTGAGTCGGGCCATGTCAGAAGTCGGAATAGTATTAGACGTTGTATGAAAGTGAATGAAGCAAGAAGTGTATGCCAAGATCGAGTTGTTTGGCGGTCCGTCCTCTCTGCCTACCCCTGCGGCAAAGGTGTGATGGTTAGTTAGTTAGTTAGTTAGTTTTTTTTTTTAAAGAAACACAAATATTCCCTGGTTACGAATAACCTGACAATATTTGAAATTCTCCTACTACCATCACAGTAAGCGGAAGATGTTGCTTGTGCCGTAATGGAGGACTCATGGAGCCAGCCGAGGAATTGAACTCATGATGCTTGACAAACAGAAACCAGATGCCAACTCAGCCACTGACCGGTCAAGGTTAGTTAGTTAGTTAGTGTCTAATGTTAAAACGTATAAACAATTTTTTTAATTAATTAATATGTACCTAAACGATTTTAAAAACCAAATCTAAACCTGGCTCAAAGAAATCAAATAAAAGTACCTTCAAACAATCATTTCTTAAATAAAACCTAGTCCACCTCAGCACAGCAACCCCTAGTGAGGAGGCCTATGAATTAGATTTCTCAATTTCCTTGTAATTTCTTATGATGTATACATAAAAAAAAGTATTAAAAAAAAAATAATAATTATAATATCATGCAGTGAAGTGTAATAATAATAATATTTAGATTACTTGTATAGCGCCGTTTTTTGTGAAAAATCACCTCAAGAACGCTGTACAAATCTTAATTCCTATTCAAAGCTTTCAAAGAAGATGTAATATTTTCTACTTACGTGGTACGAGTATAATTTAACAATATCCTTCGCTTCTTTGGCATTCATGCCGGTTTCATATATTTAAATACATAATTATTAATTAAGTTAAGTATTTATTCATAGTCTACTATCTACATCCTGTATACGAGGCAGTTAATTGCTTTAACTGCTATCTTAGAGCTTAATATGATATTGAATTCTGTATTTATTTCTGGACTGCCTAGCTCATACTTTACCATCTCGGAGCAACTGGGAAAGGTAGGAAACGTGGATGAGCTTAGAAGGAAAAGTTGCTTCAACTGTAACGTACGATTCCTCACTCAATATTCCCAATAATTGTTAATATTGAGTGAGGGGAAGTAATTGAGTGGTTGAAAGACAAATTATTATGTCAACGTTTTTTACTTAGATAATTTGTCGAAATAGAAATTGATTCTTGTATTGATAATACTGCTTCATTAGCATTGTAGAAAAGGCAAAGGCTTATTTCTAATAATTAATTTAGTAAAAAATAATAAAAATACTGGTTTTTTTATTTCTTTTAAGCGCCCTTGAAGTGAAATGAGATCTCTGAGACATGATGGTTTGGGCATGTAGAGCGAATGAACGAAGAAAGGAGTGTAAGAAGAATGTATGACGCGAATGTGAATGGAAGAAGAAGCCGGGGACGCCCGAGGAAGACTTGGCACGATCAAGTGAATCAAATACTTGAGTCGGGACATGCCAAAATTCGGAATAACAGAAGAGAATATATGAGGCGTTGTATGAATGTGAATTAAGCAAAAAGTGTATGCCAAGATCGAGTTGTTTGGCGGTCCGTCCTCTCTGCCTACCCTTGCGGAGAAACGGCTTGATGGTTGGTTAGTCAGTTAGTTAGTCGTAATACGTATTACCTTCTTCATTGAGCTATTGAACTAAGCTGGTCAAATGTCATTTTTATCAAGGTGTAAATGTGATAAATTCCTGTAGAAAATGAACCCATTCCCCGACTTCAGAATTAAGGTCAAATACGTGCCTAGACGACATCTTAAGACCGCCTTGTTTTTGATGTTATGGACTCACCTGAATAATTTTAAAACAAAATATTGGTAATGATTTCACGTTTTACATTTCAAAATCATTATTAGTTTTAAACCACCACAAATTGTGTGTTCAATAGTTAAATCGATTGTTCTTACCGAGTATTGTGTTTGCCACCAAAAGTCAACTCTTTTGCTGGGTTTTATTTTCCTTTAAATATGCATCATACGTATTCCAATAAAAATATTACCGGGCTATCTAATAAATGTAAAACTAAATTCAGCTGCAGTTAAATACGTTTAAATGTGATTAGGCGCCAAACTAATAACTTGTGATTTAAAACACTGTGCTAAAAAGCCAGTGAAAGATGTTCACGTTTTGCCGATTGCCATTCATTGAAGTGATTCAGATTTGTTGGATAAACAACAATTTTTATCAACTAACTAGCTAATGTGTATTTTTTTAATAAAGTTATGAAGTTGTGAATTCTTGCTAGTCGTTTGAGTCCCATAATTGATATGAGAGCGAAAGTAACCATCTCCGAATAAATAATAATAATAATAATAATCATCGGATGATTTTTATAGCGCCGTTTTTGTGAAAAATCACCTCAAGGGCGCTGTACAAATCTTACTCCCTATTCTTACATTATTCCTATATTACATCTATTACATTTTTTTTGGACAGGCTATCATTACACATTATTTATAGACCATATAAAGAGATGCAGTTAAATTATCAAAACTAAATACGGCTTGATCTAAGTTTTCATACATGTTTAAATTGAGAGAAAAAAAAAGAAAAAGCTAACTGTATTTATTCCTTACGATATATTGCAAAACGCTAATACAAATGATAGGAGTTATGTGAAGTTGGGCGGCAGGTGAGGACGGGGGCCGGGGGAACTGATCCATATCCATATCCAATCTTCTTTGTCTTTGTTGGTGACGCCCCTGGGCGGCCTGACGGGACGCTTGGTGTTGGTCTGCCCGTACGCCAGGTAGCGCTTGTCGGCCGGCTTCAGGATCTGGAAAGAGCACACCAGCGTGTCGTCCATTTCTCGCCCCAGCCGGTGGTGTCCTTGTCGGGGTCGGACCACAGCAGGCCGCAGAGCAGCCTGGTCGGGCACGTCCGTGGGCCGCATGATGCACCGGTTCTTGACATTAATTTGAATATTTTATTTCATTCCAAACGTTTATTTTATCAAAACTTATCTAAATCATAAAGTTCTTAAGTAGGTACCTATTCGTGTTTTCCGCTTTGAAAATATTCTACCCAAAAAAACCTTATTTTTTTGAATATGCAATCTGTGGCTAGCCAGAGTGTTATATCTATCGGCTAAGCTAAATAAAACATGGCCGGTACAATGTTTTTCATACTAATTTTAAAACGTTATAGAAACAGTTTTACACATTGGATTTTATTACAACTACTTTCTAAACCTTCCCGGCGCATTAATAAAAACAAAACTGTGCTATTTTCAGCGAAACCGGTCAAGTAATTTTCGAGAAAATCGAAGACAAACAAACAAACACACTTACATTGATTTATACATAGAAAATAATTATGGTAAAGGCGGTGTTAATTTTGTAATTTGTTCTGAATTAATTAATGTCAGTAAACGCTCGGGTTGCCGGCAATGAAATAAAATGGAAATGAATTTTAACTGAAAATTTAAGAAAACCCCTTAATTATAAAACAATCAATGTGAAGAGTGTACATAGATAGGTAAGCAGATTGATGAAATACGCACATTTATTACCAAAAAAATTAAAATCATCGAAGAAAAATATTTGATTAATTGACTCGTAAAAGCTCGCTTTCATACAACCGTGGAATAAGGAACTGTATTGAAAAATATATATTCATATAGATCAGCAAATGTCGATTCTGAATATATAACTGTTATAATTATAACTAGAATTTATAAATCGTCATTTAAAAGTGAATCAAAAATCATCTCATTAAAACTCCCTGTTATGTTGATACCATTGCAATGAAACATCTGACGACACGTGCGCATTCTGTTTTTGGGTAAGTATGGACATTTTTATTTTTCGATGTTGTTTTATATTTTAAATATGTATTGTTTTTTTTAGTTTTGGCGCTATTTAAATTTAGTTGGGTGACTTTAAGCTCTATAATTGTTAAATGAATTAAATAATATACTTTGTACTCACCACTTGGTTAATATAAAGATATCTATCTACATGTTTCGAAAGCGATGCTCAATTCATCAGGAGTTATATTTAAAAAAATGAACCTAATGAAGAAAGCATCGTTTTGAAACATGTAGATATCTTCATATTAATAAATAAAAAAAGTGGTGAATACAAAGTATTGTATATTATTTAATTAATTATTAATGCTCAATACTATTATTATTTCTTTTAGTTAAAGTTTATAAAAATGTGCATACTTTTATTAGTTATGTTTAGTTATGAATAGAAAATAAAAATATGTACGGTAAAGCTCATCCTTCTTTTGACATTAGACATTCTAACCTAAAAACTAATTAAAAGCGACCGGTCATAGATTTAAAGCGTTTTGGCGGGCTTTTGAAACTTTGAAAAAAAAAACGAAATATGCTGGTATTTAAGTATGAACGTCATTATTGATAAAAAATAAAATAAAATAAAATTGTACTGGAGTTCTTTATTATACAAAATGATATTAAAATAGAGGAAAACAAAATTTGACGCTACAAACCCCAATTTTATTTCTCATCCCAATGAAATTGAATAATTTCGAAATGAATATTTCGGTCGTTTTCATCGCTAATGCTGTGCATCATGTGGGCATCAAGTTTAGTCTTCGACTATGGTTGTGTTACCATAGTCGACTTCCACACACATGCGGTTACTGGTTACCGATTTAAGACATCCACTGAGTTATCCATTGTGTTTTTTTCACACAAAACATCTTAATAAATTTTGAGCTTTCTAACGCTGTGCCACAGTGAGGTCACCCATGGTTTACCTTCCAATCCGCCTATGGATATCGCTGTTGTTTTTTTTTTTAATCCTCAAAAATACCGGCCATGCCATAATAAATTTAATTAGAAACGAAATAACAGCATTCTCTGAATCCGTTAGTTATCCAAAATTTCGCTAAATCAATGTTGCGTGGCCATTAAATGGATTTTATGAGTTTACCTAGTTGCGAAACGCCTTTCTAGGAGCCGTTTGAATATTTTCTGAATAATTTGTCGAGACATTCAATGTCTTCTGTTTCTGATTGATATAATTTTTCTTTTAGTCACTAGAAAACTTCCTATTTACATCTATTTTCATATTTAATTAGGTACCTACCTACATAGTTAATTTGAATTGTATTTCACGTTTTAATAATTATTCTTTTTTTTAAGATTTTATTTTCATATTACATTCATTTCATTGCTGGCAACCCGGTCGTTTATTGGCACAATTTTTTAAAAATATTTACATGTACTTTACCCGTCTCACTAGACGATGTCTGTTCTGAGACGGGTAACAATAAAAAATAAATATATAGATATACAAATAAAGGATTATGAAGAAAAAAAGGGAATCCTTAAAACATATATAAAATAAAATTTAAATACAAAGTTAAAAAAGCGTATATGCGAATCTACAAAATAAAAAAAGGAAAAAAAGGATTATTTTAAAGTGCATCGTAAAAATGTTTAAATTTTAAAAAAAAAAGTACAATAGTAATAAGAATAACAATATTAGATTACCTTTATATATTAAATTACACATACAGGTTGTCAAATCAAAGCAGTAAAAATGTAGGGCACTGCGACTGTTTGAATTGTTTTCAATGGCAACACCAAGATAGTTGAAATTAATTGGAAGGAAAAAATGAAGAAACTTTAAAAAAACACTATTGCTCAAGTGAATAAATCATGTTCTGAAGAAATTTATTTATCGAACTTCTTGTCATTTTTTAACACTTGTCGAGATATTTGGAAGGATTTTTTTTTGTGTTTTTGAAATGTACGTATAAAATAAGTAATTTATCAGATGTTATAAAAAAAAACAATGTGGAAGAACCGTGCACTTTCGTGAGTAAAAACGTTAAGAAAAAACGAGTTCAAGTCATTTTTCCCGTCCTGTCAACCAGTCAGATTTGGAACTCAAACATAACATCACACTTAAACCTGAAATAATTTTTGTTCTGTAACCGGTGTTGCTATATTAATGAATATTTTTAGTGCCATTTTATTATATTTCTATATTATATTGACAGATTCGCACAATTTACTACAAAATTATCCAGCCCAACCAGGTACAGTTAAGCATGCTTAATTTTACGAGTACATACTGTGGCGTCGTTAGTGTCGATTATGTTGTTACAAAAAAAATCTGTTTTAAGTAATATTTTTTCTTCTTGTGTTCACTAACTGCGGGTCGGTACCTAACCTAGCTGTTACAATGGTTAGTATTTCTATAGATGCACATAAAGAAGATGCAGGTAAGTACTCGCTATTTTACACGACTGAGTTATTTTTATATAACCCTTCATTGCTTTGAAGCATTTCAAAGACAAATATTATTAGATTACAGAATAAACTTGCAAAATAATTTCTTTTAAACATTCATATAAAAATACTTGTATTAAGATTGGTATGTAGGTAGGAACGTACCTTTTCAGATTATGCATATATATATATAATTGTAAGTGGGTACTTACTTAGATATCATTTTCCATGCTAAGAATAAAAAAAGTTTTTCTATATAACGAATATAAATAAATTTGTGTAAATGTGTCTCGTGCATTGGAAGAATAATTAAAAAAATTTAAACATAATTTAAAATGAAAAATAAATAATGATATAAATTATTGCAAAGTGTGGTGTGCGCTAATAAAGCAAACGGTCTCTGCCGGCGAAGGACTTAATTATTTAAATTTCAATATTTTTGTTTTAGATAATTTAATGTAGATTACTTTTAACATTTTATTTTAATTTTGAAATACAAATTCGTTCTAGCCGTTTCAAAAAGAAAAATCTCTCCCTCAACTTAACAATAAAACCAGACGTCGGTCGTGCTAGGAAGGTACTTAGGTACATACCCTCTTCATTATTGTCAACCTGTTTCATACATTTATTAAATTTATGATAACCAAACTAGCAGGTACTTATCAATTGATTGTGGCCAATAAGTATGGGCTTCTTCATTGAGTATTGTCTATTATTGTAGTTGACCACTTGGAGGTAACGATGTGTTAACCCGCAGTTAGCGGGAACGCGTGAAGATGAGGTGTGAAGGTAATGGCCACCCCCACCCCCCTTCTCATCCCCTCAACCGTGAAATATCCTCTACTTAACAACAGGTATAACCACACGAGTACAACAATCACCCTTTTCTCAAAATCTTTATTGAGTCAAAGTGAGCAAATGCAAAATTTTTGAGGTAGGTTGAACGGCGCCTTGTAAAAAGCACCATTTTTAAATAGGGGAGGCTGTGCAAACTCCGCGCAAGTTTATATAATTTTTTGCACAGGGCTAGAAAATTAAAAAAAAATCATTAAAAAAAAATTATGTAGGTAGATACTCGATTTCCCAATTACATGATTTTTTTTACGAATGAGTCAAAAATATTTTTTCTGTTGAATTTGAAAAGTTTCATTAAGATACATGACATAAAAATGTTAAACAGTTGAAAACATTACTTTCTTAGACAGATTTATTTTTATATCAATTTTGACAGTTGCCAGCAAATACCAATTACAGAATATATCATTAAAGCCCGATTAATCAAAAATGGAAAGATAAATAATTTTAAATTAAAGAGTAAAAAAAATCTTAAGTTAAGGTTTTTAATGGTTACGTGGCGTTACCTTTGA
>JAHDVE020010354.1:0-14595 GCA_022606495.2 Halesus radiatus
AAATATTTCTTAACTAATTATGTACAAACATATGAGTATGTGTATATTAATAAAGTGGTAATTTTAATTAATTTATTATATTTAAATTAGAAACTAAACATTCTAACACGACACGTAATAACCAAGGCTCCAAAATAACACAAATTATTCAGAATATAAATATTAATCTGTAAATAAGATTAAGTAATGTATTAAACCATCGAATTTTAATCATGATAAGCCCTGATTTTCGATTAAATACAATGTACCTACTAAAATTTTGTAAGGAAATTACCAAACACGATGCAGTGCGGTGATCAAATTATTAAGTACATCTCGAATATGCGTGGAATGTTTATCTTTGAAGATGTTGCCTTCACGAGAATGTTCGATGAGCAGAATGTAAAGTTCCTTACTATACAGTGTGCTCTGGCTTCAGGATATTTGAGGCAGTATAAGGCTGTTCAGGCTATCCACAACTGCAGGCGTGCTATGCTAATAGAATGGGGCGCGTGCGTCTGACACTACATTTTGATTTATGCGGAGATCCTTGGCGGAATATTATCTGTATGACAAGAGTATATATTATACTCGTACAGATTGTGTTTTAACGTAAAATATTATCGAATAAATGGTTTTTAAAATACAGTCAAATGAAGACGTTGGAAATTGGAAACAATACTATTTCATTTTACTCAAATTGGAAACCAGTATATGATAATAACTTGGAGGAAGTAAAGGTATTCCCCCAAGTCAAATGTTTCAACTTTAGAAAACTTTTTGAAACAATTAATACTTTTCGTAAAAAGCATTTACTTTGTGGCTTGCCATAATTACAGTATGAACATATGAATTTATTTCAAACCACGTCAATTTAATATATTGATCGACCCGTTTCGGAAGTACCCTTCCTTCGTCAGGACAATATTAAAACTAACATAAGATACAAAATAATGACAGACATGTATGAATATTTAGGTGTCGGAGTGGGAGGCGACCAAAGGGGAAGGAGTAATAAGGAACTCCAGCACAGTTCAAACTATAATACCAGTACATTTAGTTTTTTTTTTCTAAAGTTAGTTTTCATAGTTAAAATAAGTTAAAATTTTTCAAAGCCCGCCAAAACGCTAACAATTTATGGCCGGTCGGTTTTTTTTAGGTTGGAATGTCAAATGTCAAAACAAGGATGAGCATTACCGTGCAAAATTTTATATTCTATTCATGGTAAACCATAACTAAACAGAAAAAAAAATTATGTACATTTTTAGAATCTTTAACTCAAAGAATAATAATAGTATTGAGAATTAACATTATGGTAATATCAATATTGATAATTGGTTTGCTCATGAAAACTATAATTTATTTCATTTAAAAACTGTTTTTTTTTTATTGAACAAAAATTATAGAGCTTAAAGTCACTAAAATTAAATTTTAATCTAGTCAACCTACATATTTAAAATACAAAAGAAAATCGAAAAATAAAATTATCCATATTAATTCAAAAACAGAATACGCACGTGACGTCAGATGTTCCAGATGCAATGGTACCAACATAACAAGGTGTTTTTACGGGATGATTTTTCTATACACTTTTAAATAACGATTTATAAATTACATGTATATTGTATATAATTTTCAGCGCCCTTGGGGTGATTTTTCACAAAAACGGCGCTATACAAATCATCCAATTATTATTAATAATAAAAGTTATATATTCAAAATCGGCGTTTGCTGATGCATATGAACATGTATTTTTAAAGCCATTATATTTTTCATTGGAGTTCCTTATTAGGGGTTTTCAGAAAGAACAGAGTGGTTCACTGGAAAAATATCTAGAATAGTACTATAAGATAAATTTACTTAGTTATTCAATATACTAGAATTCTTATTTAGGGATTTTATAATTTCAAAAAGCGCTCTGTTCTTTTCGAAAAAAAGTTCCTTTAGAAAATAATTACTCCTTCCCCTTTGGTCGCCTCCCACTCCGACACCTAAATATTTTGTATGTCTGTCATTATTTTGTATCTTGTTTGCTTTAATATTGTCCTGACGAAGGAAGGGTGCGACCGAAAATGGCCAAGCAATATATTAAATTAAAGTGGTTTATATTCTAATTAATACGTTATATACGTTTGTTTTAACTGCACACAGGTGGTTGAAGGGTTTCCTTCGGGGACTAATGTAATCTCTGGGATGCTGTGTGTCGAGTGTATTTTTAAGGAGGTGTGTGTTAAAGTACCCATGAGGCCGTAAGAGAAAAGCCGGCAAGCCATCTCACATGCAAGCTGCAAATTGCGGTAAATACCAACCGTGAACAAATAAATGTTACGAATGCGTTATTTACCAAGCGAACGAAATTTCACCTTAACTACCACGAAATAGCCTGCGAAAATACTGCGATAAAGCAGTGAAGCCGGGGCTCATGTCTGTATTTTACAGCACGTTCTCGTGACCCGCCACTGACTATTTCTTAACAAAACTCGAAAGAAACTAAAAAAAATATTATTCGAACGTCATCTCAAATTATCGATCCATTAAATTTACACAAGCTGTCAGTCAAAATAAACATTTTGGGCCGGAATATAAAAAAGCTCCACGTTAAATGGTTTCGTAATCAACGGACAGTCAATTAAAAAGTGAACTTCCACGCGTTTAAATTTTATTTATACCAACAGTTAACTTTAACGGATGCTCTGGACTTTAGACTCTGGAAAACAAACAAGGGCAGATGAAGAAAGAAAAAAACGGTTCGTTAAATAATGTACATCGCATCAACGGGACAAGAAATCGAAAAGAATCAAGAATTCTGAAAGAATGTTTTTTTGGTATATGGACCTCGCACCAGGAGTACAGGAGCATGAAAATATGAGAAAAGGGAATAATATGGTGGAATAAGAGTGGAACACTTGACGTCATGATAGGGAAGTATATGCCAAATCTGTATTACTACACCTCTTCCAAAACAAACTTCATATTCCAATACAACCTCAAACCACAATAAAAACGAGATCCTCAACAAATAAAACCCTGAATATCCCGATAACACACACCTGAAACGGGCAAAAACACTTTACGCAATCAAACTTTATAATTGTACGCCCACCATTCTGAAACAACTACTAACTGTAAATATAATATCTACAATTAATCTAAAAAAATATATCACAGCCTGGAACAAAAACAAGGTTTCATTCACGTTATTCAAAACATGATAAAAACAAACCAAATATAACCCAATGATAAAATATTATGCATGCTTGATAGTCCTTTCTCTCTTTTTTCATGCAATATACTTTCCTATTATCAAACTCAGTCGAAAGAATATATTATATAATTGAAAATACACTTTTTATATACCACTTTATTTAAAATATATAAATATTTCTACATGTTTCGATAGCAATTTTCGATTGGTATTAGCATGTAGAAATATTTATATATTTTAAATAAAGTGGTATATACAAAGTGTATTTTCAATTATATAATTAGTAATGATGCCACAAAGTTATAAAGCATTTGAAGAAAATATGAAAGAATATATAATTACAATTTATTATTTTTTAAAAGATTTGCCTAAATCTATCTCCTCAAAACTAAAATATTAACACCAAACTAATTAATACACATCAATACTTGTACCACAATTAACACATCCAAGTGAACATCCCAGCACAGGTTCTCCTAGTGAAGTGGTCACGACACATAACACTCCATTCACAGCATCACCTCTTCATACCTAACTTACACTCCACATCCTAAAACACTACATTTATATCACCTTTATTATACTTTAAAAAAACATATTTTGTAAAATGGTACTATATAATAATTGGACATACATATTTTAAATAATTAAAACGATAAATAGGTGAAATAATATCATTGAGTGGTTAATTTTCGGTGAACTATTCAGTTCAGCGGGGAATTTGAATCAAAAGTTACGATCCTTAAAAAAATACATTATGTGAATACCGCACAAGAGTCCCAACCGCTCTCAATTGTCAGGTCCAGACTCAGTGGAAGTGGGAAAAAGGATGTGGCTTGAATGAATATTGATTTAATTAGTCCTACTCATTGCAGATATTGCATTTCTCGTGAAAATACTCCTTGCCTATCCATTTTCACTGTGTCATTATTCTTCACGTTTATTGTTAGTTTCACTTTTAGTTCTTAGACATTCTATATTAGCAATGTAAATGTTAAATGAAACGGGCGACCGTTTGATAGATTCTACTATATTAACAAACGGATTGCAATCCCCCCCTCAAGACCCTCCACACAGCATCCTCAAAGATGACATAGGCCCCGAGGGAAATTATTTTCATCAGGGCCTCCCGTGTTGAGTTAATCTAAAAAAAATGTTGAAAAAAATTATTTTGTAAACAAATAATTTTTTTGATATAAATAAAGGTTTAACAATTTTAATGAATAATTGTTCACCTACTTTGATAACTTTTTGTTAATTTTTAAAATTTGTCTATACTTGACATTTACAATATTTTACCCACCCATTGAGTAAATGCGTCGATCTTAAACGGCGTATCTTTTGTGAAACACATCACCAATTATTAAGTATGATATAAAATCAATTCCTACTGTTCTGCGTTACTACAGGATGATTGCAAATCAACGAAGTATAGCCGTCGTAAGATTTCATACATTGAATCGTTAGAACCAAGTTAGAACACAGTATGGGTGGTAAAGGATGGCACACAACGGATGAAGTTCCATTAAATCGCGGTAACATTGAAGATGTTTTGTCCAACTTTGCCAGTTCGTTAACGGCATCCAATTTACGGTGATTTAATAACGATGGCTAAACGCCAGGTGCAAGCGCAATTACCCGCTGCATTTTGTGCCGTTCCCCTCAATAAACCCAGATTAGTTTCGGTAAAGTTTTACACCGATGGGACGACCTACAGTTGCTTACTGCAGGATTAATTAAAAAGTTACCTTTTGGCTGTTTCAACTGAATTTATACAAATACTATAAATACAAATACATGTACGGAAGAATTGAAAGAGGTTGGCTTGGGCGCGAAAATGAGTAATCTGAAAGTATGTTGCCCGTCGTATGCTGAGTCCCTTGTATCTAGGATGAACGAAGTATGTATGAAGAATGAGTTAATGACTAATGCAAGTAAGTCTAAAGTTATGGTATTTGAAAGAGAGAGTACGAAAACAGAGTCTAATATAGTTGTGAATTATGAATATTTGGAGCAGGTGGATTAGGTTTTGTATTTGAAGTATGTTTACGAGAGATGGAAAGACTGATAGGGATATTGAAAGAAGGGTAAATGCAGGAAACTCAATTAGCGAAGGACTGAACGCGGTTGACGCAAACAAAAAAATTGTCTATTCGCATTGTTCTATTTTGTAGAATTTATAATTGGTTCTGGTCTCTGTCGTTACACACGTAAAGTACCGTTGCGTAATAGTTAAAGTGTGGAGCAATAATAGAGTCGAAAATTGAAAATTAAATGGCCTTTTCAGAATAATATTACTTACCGGTCCATATTGATGAGGCGCCAGACAGACGAAGAAGAGAAGAAAGGTAAAGGGAAGTGAAGGAACTTACCTAAAAAGAAAAAAATAATTCATTAGAACAATATTTAAAAATATGCAAAGGTTGATTAGATCATCTGTATTCTACAATCTACGTCTTTTTCTTAATTTTTTTTTTGTAAATAGGAAAAACTATTTTAAATAGCAAATTATAATAAAATAATAAATAAAATGTAAATGGTAAATCAAATTTAAATAGTCAAATTAAAATAATAAATCTAATTCAATTTGAAAATCAAATTTAAATTCACTATCATTTTTTTCTACAAATCTAGGATTAATATGTAATTTTCTTATAAACCCCATAGATTTTTTTTATTTGTTTTAAACTCAACCATATACTCGTAAGTAAAGTACCATATAAATAAAAATCTGATAGGTACATCCGAGACACCACCTAAAGATTACAAATAATTCTGGTACAATCTTGTAGTCATGATAAAAAGGCAACAGCCAAAAATATACGGAAAATGAATTGAATATGATATAGATAACAGTTCTTAGAAATCGAAGTATGATACCGATAAAAAAAGAAGGAACGAATTGAGGAGATGTAGCTCGGTGGATTAGAGTGCAAGGCCTCGGATAGACCACGATGTCCTGAGTTTGAGTCCCAATTGCCATATTTTTCTATTCTGTGTCTTTTCGATTTCATGTTTAATTTTGAGAGTTGTTAATATCATCTTCGATTATTAAAAATATATTACATTAGGGTTTATAAACTTCAATAAGTTATTACAAAATTGCCTATAATTAGTTCATTTATTTATTCTTAATTTAAAAAACAATAACATTAGCGACTCATCTCACTAGGACAGTCCTGTGTTGAGATGAGCGGCCTTACAATTTTAGACAAACGATATATTACATACATTTTTTTATTAAATAACACCATAAGTTATTTAAACTATAAACAATTTTAAAATCTAGAGTAAACCTTTAAGTTGGGCAGTACATTTACAGATTACAACAATAATAATTTCATTGTAACCCAAATAACTATCATAAAGTATCTGTGTTCCAATTAGCCACAATCATAGGGTGACCATATTTTTGTTTCTGTTTTTGAAACTATTAATACATGGTGGAATTCCAATAAAATGATTAAATAAAATACAAATTTTTATACACTATTCTACTTTTTATTTTTGTCCATGACCGGTTTCAGCCTGTGACTTAGATAATCTAAGTAAAATCATGGTTTGTTACCCCCGGTACCCAAAATCGTATATAACACATAGTTTAAGAATTAATTGTACCAGTCTGAAGATAGCTGTCACAGGCTGAAACCGGTCACGGTCAAAACAAAAAGTGGAATAGTGTTTTAAAAAGTGTCTTTTATTTAATCATATTTTTATTAACAAGAAGTAGTGAGTAAATAGTAATAGGTAAATATTAATAAGTAAATGGAAACATTATTCAAACATTTTTTCTCAGTTCGTCGCATTCTGGAAAAATGTGTCAAATTTCCGACAAGGCTGCTCTGCGACCTGCTGTGGCCCGAACCCGACAAGGATACCACCGGCTGGGGCGAGAAATAGACGACACGCTGATGTGCTCTTTCCAGATCCTGAAGCCGGCCGACGAGCGCCACCTGGCGTACGGGCAAACCAACACCAAGCGTCCCGTCACCAACAAAGACAAAGAAGATTGGAAGAAAGGATCAGTACCCCCGGCCCCAGTCCCCACCCGCCGCCCAACTTTACATAACTCCTATCATTTGTATTAGCGTCTTGCAATATATCATAAGGAATAAATACAGTTAGCTTCTTTTTTTTCAATTAAACATGTATGAAAACTTAGACCAAGCCGTATTTAATTTTGATAATCTAACTGCATCTCTTTATATGGTCTATAAATAATGTGTAATGATAGTGTTAAAAAAAATCAATTAATTAATATAGGAATAATGTAAGAATAGGAAGTAAGATTTGTACAGCGCCCTTGAGGTGATTTTTCATAAAAACGGCGCTATAAAAATCATCGGATTATTATTAAATTATGTAGATAAGTGGTGGTATTATGACTTTGGCATATGGTGTATCCTTATAATCGTTGAAAGTTAAAATCATAATTTCATATCATTTATCGAGTCCGCTGATTGCATATTTATTTGCTTAATGTTAACAGCGGATTATCGGTCCAGATAGCAGAAATGAATGCAATTATGATAATTCCAATAAAACGACACGTTCATTACGCGGACAGATTTAGTCAACGTTAATTAATGAAAATATAAATAAAATTATAATGCGAATATATTACTTACGAAGCAAATTCAAATTAACAACACTTCATTGTTTTGTTTACATAAAACTAGCTGATGTGTACCCGGCGTAGCTCGGGTTTTATTTTTATTTTTTTTATAAAGTTATGAAGTTGTGAATTCTTGCTTGTCATTTGGATGCCATAATTGTTTTGACAGCGAAAGTAACTATCTCCAAACCAAGAAACATTCATTTGAAAATTTTATTTCATTCGAAAAATTTATTTTTTCAAAACATAAACACAAAAATAAAGCTCTCAAATAGGTGTACCTACTTGTGTTTTCAATTTTGAAAACATTCTACCCAAACAAACCGTCTTCTTTTGAATATGTAATCTGTGGCTAACCAGAGTGGTATATCTACGTGCTAACCTTAATACAAAATAGCGACGGGTTCAACAGTTATTTGCAACATTTTAACATATTGGATTTCATTCAAACTACTCTCTAAACCTCATCGGCACTAATAATAATAATAATAATAATAAAGCATTTATATAGCGCAGTTTTGTGTTATTTCACTTCAAGTGCGTTTTGCTATAAATAAACTTAAATATTAAATAACTCCATTCAGTGGTATTCCTACAGTGCTCCCTTTACACTCTATACATTTTTAATATAAATAAAAATAAACTGTGGTATTTTCGGTGAAACCGGTCGAATAATTTTCGAGAAAATCGAGGACACACAAACAAACGTTCATTTTTATATACGAGTATATAGAGATAATACGTTCACGTGAATTTCAGATAAACATAATAATGCCTGATTGCTAGATTTTATCATCACTGTGAACACAAAGGATAAATTAATTATAATAATATGCCATTATTGGGAAAAAGGGTTATGAGTAAAAGTTTTTTACAAATATTTCATGAATAGTTTAGCGTGTGGATTAAAGAGCAAATAATACATAGAGATGCCCTAACACGAAAGGGGAAGAAACCAAAACAGGAGGGGTCAATATAAGTATAGCAGCAACTAAGCAAAAAGGTTCGACTTCTTTAGAAAAACCGAATATTTTATGAGAATATTTAGTTATGACGGTTTCCGTGGTTGAGTGGTTACAATTCTTGGCTACGGATCGAGAGGTCACGGGTTCAAATTCCGGCTGGCGTAAGTAAATTTTATTTGATTTAATTGTGTTATTTAACAATTTATTCATTGAAAATAAAATAATAATAATAATAATAATATTCGGATGATTTTTATAGCGCCGTTTTTGTGAAAAATCACCTCAAGGGCGCTTTACAAATCTTACTTCCTATTCTTACATTATTCCTATATTAAATCTATGACATTTTTTTTTTTTTGGACACTATCATTACACATTATTTATAGACCATATAAAGGATGCAGTTAAATTATCAAAACTAAATACGGCTTGGTCTAAGTTTTCATACATGTTTAATTGAAAAAAAAAATAATAGAAGCTATCTGTATTTATTCCTTACGATATATTGCAAGACGCTAATACGAATGATAGGATTTATGTGAAGTTGGGCGGCGGGTGAGGACGGGGGCCGGGGGTACTGATCCTATCTTCCAATCTTCTTTGTCTTTGTTGGTGACTCCCCTGGGCTGCGTGACGGGACGCTCGGTGTTGGTTTGCCCATACGCCAGGTGGCGCTCGTCGGCCGGCTTCAGGATCTGGAAAGACCACATCAGCGTGTCGTCTATTTCTCGCCCCAGCCGGTGGTATCCTTGTGGGGGGCGGACCACAGCAGGCCGCGGAGCAGCCTTCTCGGGCACGTCCGTGGGCCGCATGATGCACCGGATCTGCTCCGTGAACTGGAGGTCAGAACTCAGGTCGCTGTGACAGCAGAAGATCTTCTCGTCAAATGTTTTTATTTCCTATTGCGCCTTTCTCGGTAACCACGAAATCTAATTTTGCGGATTGCAGTTGTGGTACAGTGTTCAAGGTTATACATTGATATCTTTGCAGCTTATTAAAGGCTCCAAAATAGCACATTCACCATTAAGTTTGAGTTGTCTAGCTCGTATACGATATTGTTTACAATCACCACAGTTCAAAGAATAACATTGTAAATCATTCACTTTGGGACACTTTTAACAAGCAAAAAGGTCTTTTAATAAGCACATGTGTCGAACGCTTCGACCGACCGATGCTTTTGGGTTAGTTTAGAACAACGTGACAGATTTGAAGTTAAAATATTTGGGTTTTTATTTGATTTTTTATTATAAACTTGATTTAAGCCCGAAACGGCCACACTAAAATTATATGATTTTTATAAATGTAACCTATAAATTATTGCGGTTATTTTACGCTACTTTAACACCGGAAAAATTAAGAACTAAGCAATATTTCCCAGATAAACTGGAGCGCTTATAAAAAGCTGCCGGCTGCTGCGAGAGCGCCAAAATATGTGAAAAAAAATGTAGTACATTTGCGGCACGTTCCAGAGTCGTAGATGCTGTCAGTATCGCCCTGGTTGAAGACCACCATTCAGAATCGAAACGTTGCTTGAAATGGCTTTAGCCGTGTTTGGTGACCAGATCTGAATAGACAGGTGCTTCCCCACCTTGCATTGGTGAATGCAGGAAACTCCATTAACAGAGGACTGAACGCGGTTGGCGCTAACAAATAGTTGTCCAAAGAAGCGAAGCTAGCAGACCACAATGGAGTGCTGATACCAACCCCGACGTATGGCAGTGAGGCACGGAATTATCGGAGGAAGGATGAAAGTAAACTGAATGCCGTAGAAATGAGATCTCCGAGTCGAATGTGCGATAAAACCATGTATGGTCATGTGAAAAACATTGAAATTCGTAAAGAATGCAAGGCTGATGTAAACGTAAGATTAAGAAAGGGACGCTTAGATGGTTTGGGCATGTATAGCGAATGAACGAAGAAAGGCGCGTAAGAAGAATATATACAATGTGAATGGAAGAAGAAGCCGAGGAAGCCCGAGGAAGACATGGCACGATCAAGTGAATCAAACACTTAGTCGGGCCATGTCAGAAGTCGGAATAATAGAAGAGAATGTATGAGACGATGTATGAATGTGAACGAAGCAAGAAGTGTATGCCAAGATCGAGTTGTTTGGCGGTCATGGTTAGTATTTCCTGATATGCACATATTAAAGTGCAAACGTAGCCTGGAGTCGCCCGCAGCGCAACGAAATCAGCTCGGCCAAAAATAAATAAGTCGAAAAAAGTTACTGTATTTGTATTCATATTGCGTGTAACAATTGAGCTCAAAATAAATGTATTTTGTATTTATTCGTCGTAAAATGTCCCATGTTGACGAGCAGCGATGCGGGTGTAATATTGACAGAACATTAAATGGACAAACTGAATGTTGCTGGCAGTAATGAAATAACAAATAATGGGAGGACATTAAATCTAATGAAACGCAATTAAGACGGGGGGTGTAAAGATGGGGTAATAGGCTTTAAAGGAGATGATACAAATGCTCCGATATAAAACAAGTGATAAATAAAACATACACAAGCTAGAGAACTTTGAAAATGCGAATAGACAATAAAAGATTACTATTGCCTATATTCATTTCGAAATCTATGAAGTATAAACTAAAAATATTCGAAGATAAAAAAAACTATAAGTACATTAATTATAAACTCGGTATTCCCATTGAAAGTTTTAACTATATTTACTCGATGAAAGAACTAAATTTACAAAATCTCTCAGATCGAAGAATTATTTCCGATTTATTTATGTTCAAAATTGTAAATGGTAGTATGGACAACCCTGATTTAATTAACCTCATTCAATTTCATATACCTACGAGAGCAACTCGTACCAAAATCCCGTTTAAATGTAACAATACCAAGACTGAGCATTACAAACACTCGTCTGTACCTAAATTACAAGTTAGTAATAGAGACGCAGATGTAGCGGATATATTTAATTGCACGGAAGGTAAGTACAAGAAGGCTATACTATCACACCTTTTCAATCAATATTAATTTAACCTAATTAAGCATATCTTTTACTTTTACATACTCTCTGATGTCATTGTACGACCTAATGCCACATTTAATATTACATTTTAAAATTATTTGTGGTTGTAGTTAACTGTGACATGTAATTATTGTTTATGGTATATTTATACCGTTGATATTAAATAAACAAATAACTGCCCGTTGAAAAATCACAGTGGTTTAAAATCTTGACAAACGAATATTTTTAATAAACCTATTACAGATAAACATGAGTATGTTGTACATATTACGGAGAAGTCTTCATTACTAACCAAAAACCTCGTTATAAATCATGTAAATAATAAAATATTACATCTTGCCAGTCTTCCACATAGGTCAGAGGTATCCATCTACATTTTACGAGTACATAAATCAACACCTACTTCCAGCAAAGATTTATGCTGTTTATCTAAAACTGTTTAAAAATAGGCATATCATATTTTACAAGCGCATCTTCAGACTTCAGACGCATGTCCAGTCCGGACCAGTACCAATAATGCAGTTTCATGTCGGCAGCGGTAAACTTAAAGAAAGGGAGATACTGTATTATTTATCAAGCGAGACGCCTACGTTGGCTCACAGCAAAGCCAGTTCTTGTGATGGTCCATGGATCGGTCATACCGTCTGATTCAGTTAATTATGATAGTTAACTCTGACTGACGCAGCATGGAACGTGGTAATACGTATTGCGGTAAGAAGTTGAAAGTAAAGTTTAGGATGGTTTAGTCAATTTTGAAAATTTATATTGCAACTCATATTATCTAACGGGGGACCCACGGACGTGCCTTGTGAGATACCGGAATGAATAAATGCTCATAAAAATAATACATTGTTTATAGCTAACTAAGATTGACTGTAATATGGGACGTAATATACCTACTGCGATGATTTACTTTAATAAGAACTTGAAAGGTATGTTAAGGAAGGTTTGGTCAATTTGTTATTTATATTGTAACTGATATCATCTAATGGAGGGTCTGCAAGGGTGTCTTGAAGGATGCCGGAATGAATAAATTTCTATAAAATGTACAGGTATATTATTTACACTTTACTTCGACTGCATTATGGAGCATGATAATATGTATTGATGTGTTTTAGTTTATTATGACGTTGAAAGATAAGTTAAGGAAGGTTGGTAAATTTTTGATTTAGAATGTAACTGATCTTATCTAATGGAGGGCCCACAATTGTGCCTTGCGGGATACCGGAATGAATACATTTTTATGAAACTAATATACTATTTATTAAGAACGTGGCATTGATTGAAATAATGTTGGATTATTTTGATTAAAGTTTAATGATGCATACTTTTGAATCTAGTATACCCAATGTTTTATTCTGACTTGTAATATAATAATAACATAGCATTTATATAGCGCAGTATTGTGTTATTTCACTTCAAGTGAGCTTTACTATAATAAACTTTAAAATAATGATTAACTAACTCCATTCAGTGCTGTGCCTACAGTACTTTTTTCACATTCTATTTATACATTCTTACTATTCTTAATTTTACTCCTACAGTACTCCTTAGGTACATATTCATTTAATAAAAGTACAAAATATTATACAGTATATACCAGGCGATACAAAAATAACACATTCACAATGATAGTGCAAAAACCGCAACATTTGAAAGCATTCATTTCATAATAATAAAGTAAGTAGGCGTTAAAAAAAGTGCAAAATCTCCTACTTACGAAACATTTTTCGGATATTTTGATGTTGTTCATTGTGGAAAATATATATTTTTATGCCTTTTAAAAAAAAGTAAATAAATAATAATTGCGTAAATCGAAACTTGCGGCCGGATTTAAGAGGGATTTTCAACCTTCTCGCCACCTGCATAAGGAGTGGGTGATTTCGTTCGAATTTTACGAAGTGGATCCCCTTAATAGCAAGTCGTATAATTGTAATTAAAAAGTCTGCTCTGAAGAACACATGGTCGTGCCAAAACTAGTTGGCATAAAAAACATTGATGCAGTTGTAAAGATACAGTGTTTTAATATTTTACATGTTCGCTAGACTACCACGTTTAAGAGCCAAAGGAATAATCTAAAGTAGTATGTAATTATCTGTACGCATTGTCTGGGTATACATTTCAAAGACAACAATCATTGCATCGAGACTGCCATGCATTTAAGCTGATTATTTGCAAACTTGGCGAGTGAACTCGTTGATGATCCGGTAACTCGTCGACTCCATTACAGTTTATTGCAGCGGCATCTTTAAAGCGGGTGACTGTTTATGTTTAGTCTGGACTCGGTGTGTGCAGTGTACAGTATGCAGTGTTTATTCCAGTGCACTGATGAAATACATTGGATTGTGCACTGCGCGGTGCAGACTGCAGTTATGTCAACAGGATTTGCATAGCATGACCGCCTTCAATACAAAGTAGTGTCGATAACAGGCGGCGGCTTCTGAGCCAAGGTTGCTCTGAAAGCGATAGCGCAATTGGCACAAAAGACAAGTTAAATAGATCAAAATCACATGAGAATTACATGACACTTACTGTAAGACAACATCGCATTCCATGGTATTCATATATAGGAGAGAATCTCAACAAAATTTAAAATGTAATGAATTTGAAGATTCGGTAGACTTAAAACTGGATAATGACCATTGTGTTGGATATGATTTGGGATTTTCACGGCCAAAAGAATTATCATGATAGAATCTGTTGTTATTGACACATAGTGTCCGATAATATACGGTTTCAGGAAGAATTACTACCGGGAGGCGAAATATTCAGATGTTGCTACCTGACATTGCAACAATAAAAATAAATGGATAATTTGCACAGCGCCGTTTTTGTTAAAAA